>CAKAKR010066163.1:0-22891 GCA_916700685.1 Adelosebastes latens
GCAATATGCAATAATATTTAGACCCTTTACACAGATTTAAACGTAAACATTCTAAATGTGTCGCAGTGTATGTGAATGTCATCAGCTGACAGGAAGTACACATGGACCCAAGCTGTTTCCTAGCAACGCAATTCTGTTGCAATTTCGTCGCAATTCCGTCAAAATGCGCTAAAACGGAGCGTTTCAGACAGAGGGTAAATACAAGCATATTCAGGCCGACAGCATGAGGAAAATAAAGAGTTTTTTGAACATTACATAATGTAAACATGTTCTGGTAGAAACACAAAATACAAGTATGATCCTGAAAATGAGCACGATATGGGACCTTTAATGTTCAAAAACACATTCTGTTTCTCATCCTGTCTGTCTGAATATAGGCCTACCTATTTTTCATGATATGTCCCCCTTAATGCTTCACTTCTCTGTTAACTGTTAACGTTTTGAGACTCCGTACAGCCTGTAAGTCTTGGAGTCTCTTCAGCTCTGAGCTGGCTGACATGTTGAGGATTTTTGGGGGCACTAATGGACACAATATCAGGGGCTCAACAAGTTCAATTTCTTTAATCTACCAGTGATTGATGCTTTTAGCAGAAACAAGCAGTTAGTTTCAATAAAATGCAGCACAGCACGAACAAATTAATTTAAAATGAGATCAAATCTCTGATTAAAGAAACAAGGTAGCATGATTTGTTACCTAGCATGATTTGTTACCTATAGCATTCAGTGACGACCTTCAGCACCTGGCACTTTTTTTTAATGCCTACTGTTATGGGCACTATTCATTCAGTAGTAAAACTATATTGAGGCTCCATACCCAGCCCTAGCATTCACACAGACAGTACCCCCGTTTTATTTTCCTTCATCAAACATATTAAAATGCTCTTCCTCTAACTCCACCATGGAGGCTCGTTGAGCTGTGCAGCATCCCGCTGCAGTGCACAGGTTGTGGGCTTATTGCTGCCACTACAAGTCCCCTGAGAAGTCAAGGGAGCCACTGGTCAGACTCAGCTGTCGCCCAGCACTTTATAGCACTATGGAGTGTTCTCATTGTACCACATTAAAGGGAAATGTCCTTATAAAGGCAGAGAGAGAAAAAACATGTTTTCCCCCCTCTCAAGCTATCTGCTCATAGAAAAAAGAAATCAATGATCTTTTACAACCAAAAAATGCTTCTTGATACAACTCCCAGTGCATTTCTGAGGGACATATTGTACTTTATACTCCACTACACTTTACAGCTACTTGCAGATTACAACTTAAAGAGGCCACATCGTGCTCATTTTCCGGTTCATGTTTGTATTTTGGGTTTCTACTAGAACATGTTTACATGCTTTAATGTTAAAAAAACTCATTATTTTTCTCATACTGTCTGTCTAAATATACCTGTATTCATGCTCTGTCTGAAATGCTCCGATTTAGCGCATTTCAACGGAATTGCGTTGCTAGGAAACAGCTTGGGTCCATGTTTACATCCTGTCAGCTGATGTCATTCACATACACTGCTACAGGAAACAAACTGGGACACATTAAGCATGTTTACGTTTAAAACTGTCAAATGGTCTAAATATTGTAAATTTGTGACATCACAAATGGACAGAAATCCTGACGGCTTGTTTCAAAAACACAGTTTCTGAATACGGGCCGTGAGTATTTATCCGTGGATTGAGTGTTTTGATACTTTCACAGTATTTATATATCACTTAAACCTGCTTTATGATATAAAAGACATGAAAATCGCACTTTTTACAATATGGGACCTTTAACATACCTAACATTTGACCTTTTATAAAAGGTGATGCATTGTTATTAATGAAACTATACCCAAGAGAATATGAAGTCATTACAAGTAGCTCCACCTGACCAGCTACCACGTTAAAATCCTGCTCACACATAATTAAATACACCGGAAATAATGATCCAATGATATAACAGATAATATCATTTACTGTGGATGCTTAGGTATATTCCACAATTCAGTGTATACATTCTGTGTGTAAAAAATATATGTACTAGCGCCCTTAAGTGAAAAATACAGCGTCTATTGTTCAGACTGTAGTTATGAGCAGCTACGGTATATGAACAATACAGTATAATCTGTAGTAATAATCTATTATTGTGTCAAACTGCTGGCAAGTGGAGTGAACAATGAAATGTTTTCCGACAGCCTGAGTGAAATATTCTATTCTAAGTTATCATATTTTTTTTATGGCTGCACCTTTTCCGTCATATCATCAACATATTTGGAAAGTTTGGGATGTCCACAAGAATTTTTAAAAAAGTTTGGTCCGTTTGAACAATCAGAAGTGAGTAACGTCGGAGCGGCTCTGGGTCCAGCGGAGTTTACAAACAATATTGTTGAAATGTGATATCTTGCCGGTGCCGGTGTACAGTGGTGGACTTTTGGTAGACAGATTCTTGTTATACTGACACAGAATACAAACACACATTCGCATATGCACACACACACACACACACACACACACACACACACACACAAACACACACACACACACACACACACACACACACTTTGAAAGTGCATAGCAGATGGATTGGAGATGTGTACCAAGGTAACTCATCTTCTCTCCAACACTCTCCCTCGGCATGTAGTGCCAGGAGTCAATAAAGCTTAAAGGAGCGAGGGACTTTGGCTGGCCCGGCCTTTTGTGTCCGAACACACTGCCGCTCGCACAAAAGTTCCTCTTGAGAAGAAAAAGCGAAAACACCGGTTCCTGTCATCCATCACAGGAGGCCATTTAGGGGAATTGCAGAGTGTTTGCTCAAGCCTTAATTAAAATGCACAGCCCGTCACTGTGTTCCTGTGCTTAACCTTGGCTCGCCCACTTCTCACTTGCTCTCTCTTCACTTGACTTGAGAGAGAGCGAACATCAGGGTGTTCAAATGCATGGGAAAGCAGACGCACACACACACACACACACACACACACACACACACACACACACACACACAGAAATACAGTGTATGTATGCCAGGGCTAGCCAAGTCAGTCCTTACTCTGGTGATTCACTTCATTAGCATTCTTTACATCTCCCTCCAATGCTCTTAGTGCTGAAGGACATCCACCACACACACACACACACACACACACACACACGCTGATGCTAGCCTTAACTCCACCTCCGGTGTGGAGCTGCTCTCTGGACGAGGTGTGCTGCTTTATCATACCAGCTGTCGTGCTACAGCAGACTGGCAGGGAGGTGTGGGGGGGGGGGGGTTAATGGTCGTCCTGCAGCCTGCTGGTGGCTAACCACATAGATATGAGGGTGTGAGGACTAAATGTTAAGAAGTGTAAAGCTCTACCAGCAGCTCCGAGAAAATGCAATTATTTTTTTGATTACAATTTGCTGAGTCATCAGTTGGACAACATCATTTGGTAAAACAATAATATTGTATAATCAAAATGCAATTCCACTGAAAGTCAGAGATGATGATCATATTAAAGGTACTGTTTGTAAGTCCTAACACGTATAAATCAATCCGGGTCGGTGTCCCATGCGAGCTCGCGTGTGGCTACGCTGTTCAGACTCAGACTCCAACACAAACTACACGGAAGCACCAAAACCGCAAAGTTATATCTAGTGAAGCCCGTCTTGCAGAACCTGCTTCAGCCTCCCGACCGCGGTCAGAAGACACAGGGGAGACCGTAGCTTTGGTCTCCAGGGCCGGAGTCTCTGCTGCTCTGCTCCTCTGCCTGCCTGCCTTCACTCACAAGCTGTGCTCCTTCTCACAAAGTAATCACATCCTTTATTTAAGTAAAAGTAGCAACACAACAATGTACAAGTAAAAAGTCCTTGTATTCAAAATGTCGCTTAAATAAAAGTATTAAAGTATTACAATCAAACAGATTTAAAAGTAAAAGATACTCAACAGGGAAACAAATGGCCCTCGCCAGTATTATATTATTAGATTATTATTACTGATGGATTAACATTTAAGGATATGAGTAGAAACTCTGACTGCTCTTCCCTTCTGGTACAGTATCTTGACAATAATGACAGCTGCCTGCTCCATAGAAAGTATGAACAGAAAAAAATAACATATGGAATTTTTTTTTTCTATTTTTTTGTAGTGCATATGAGTGGCATAATGGCGGCACAGGAGGAGGTCACAGGGGTCAATAAAAATGACCATCCTGGGTCATCCTGTGAGGAGCATGAATGTGCTCAGTTCTGATTGTAATAATTGGATATTTCAGATGGTACAGGACATTTGTATTAGTTATGGCACTAGAGGAAGGTCAGAGGATCATGGAGATAGATAGATAGATAGATGGATGGATAGATAGATAGATAGATAGATAGATAGATAGATGGATTCTTGATATCCAGTTTGATGGTGGGTTTTCGATCAAAATCGGTTTCTGGACTAAAGTTTTGGATGGATGGAGGTACAGTAAGATTAACACGACTCGTTAGGCTCTGCAAGGCAAAACAACGGCAACAGAGAAGGATGGTTTAAGACAAGAGAGACGGAGAAAAAAAGTTGAGGTTATAAAAGGGTTAAGGAAGGTACAAGGCAGAAAGAAAGAAGAGTTGTGAGCGTGAGCTTTTGTGGCTGGCTGGACGTCGATCAGAGCAAAGCGGAGAGAAATCACTCGCTCGTGGAGTCTGCCCAGCATGACTTCATGTTTTCTGGAGCCTCGGCCAAGGGCAGAGAAAAGACAGTAGCACGCACACACACACACACACACACACACACACACACACACACACACACACACACACACACACACACACACACACGCACACACACACACATACACACACGCAGCACCAACTAGGCACATCATCATCTGTGAAGCAGAAACACTGGGAGGCAACGCCATGCAAGGAGGATAGGGGAGACAGAGGAAGCGTGGCCACGGCATATAGCTCAAAGAGCTCTTTAATGTCATGGACGATGCCCTTGCAGACACACCTCGCCTCCAATGCACCTTCCGCCGCTCCCGCCCTTCCTCCTCCACCCGCCCTTCCTCCTCACCTTCCTCCAGCTCATTGATCGTTTATAGACAGCCAGGCAGGCAGGCAGGCAGGCTGGCTGGCTGGGCTGCGCCAGCGGATGCCACTCACACCCTCCTCCCCTCCAGCCACCCACCTATTACCCATCACCCAGCACATACACACATGCACACACACCCACCTACACACACACACACACACACACATATGCTTGGCTAATTAATAGCCACTGTTCAGCGAGACAAGGTCACGCTGCCAGGGGGCTAAACACAATGCCACGAAGCTGACACCTCTGCTGGGACATGAGACAGAAGCTGTTAATGCACTCCTCTATTGTCCTGTCCCAGTGGCGGCTGTCCCCCTGTCCCCACCCACCTCCACCTCCACCTCCACCTACGCCCACCCACCCCCAGGTTTTTTTTGTTTTGTATTTCCCAGTGTATGCCGCTGTGATAGCAGTAAGTGATTGTTTTTCCTGTGCAGTGAAGGTCATATCAGTCCCACACCAGGTCCAAGTGGGTGTAACCATCTGCTGCCTGCATGTTATAGTGTGTTTTTCTTCCAGAATCTCTATATTCCTACCAACAGTTCTATAATAGCCTTTTAATTTGGGCCTTAATATAATATTATTCAACGTATATCCTCATACAACGGTTCATGTGATATCTTACGAAAAGTTATTTTTTGTGCGTTCTCCTACGAATGTCCAGCAACACGAGCAATCGGTGCGCCTGTGTGGCTATGGCTGTGCGGCTTGGCTATGTTTAGGAAAAGATTGTGTATTTAAAATAAGTACATTTGTAGTGGAGGAGCTCTCTCCACACACACACACACACACACACACACACAGATAGCGAAGTTGGTTAACAGCTGATCAGAGAGGTCGCGGTGAAGTCGAGTTGACGACAACTACGCTCATTACCGTGGTAACTGCAATAAAACTTTGCAAGTGTAAAGCCAAGATACGTTATCGATACACCTGTTCAACGAACATAAACAGCATGTCACAAGGTGTTTACAGGGGTTACTGTTTATTTATTTATTTGGTTACTTAATATTTATTCTCTCTTAGTCTATATTCCTATTTTTTTCTGTAAAGAATAATGTAAATTTGTAGATATATGATTTTGGGTATAAGAACAATGTTTAATCTTTATATTTTATATTGTATTTTATATGCATGCGGATGCTGTGTATTGTATCTATATATATATATATATATATATAGCCCTCAAGTGTTTGACAATTTATTTTATTTAAGTTTTTCATTGTATGTAAATACTGCTTTTTTCTGGCTGTCCACTTGTACGTATGATCATTCTCTTTTTTTTATTTTTTATTTTTCTTATTTTACATGTTCGAAATAAATTTTGAAATGAAAATTGAAAAAAATGGAAACATGTAGAAAAGCGATATTTCAATCTGCTCTGTCTCTCATCCACCACCGCTATGTTTACACAAGCACAGCTCGCGCTAGCTCGGCTAATAGCTAATAGTTACAAACAAGTAGTTTTTGTTGAGTTGCCTCTCAGTGAAGGCTCTGAATGACTTTAGTTCTCTAGTCAGCAGTGATCCAGTGTTTGTGTCCGGGGGAGTTTATAGTGAAGGGTGGAACGGAAGCAGTGAAGAGGCGATGCGCTGTCGGTGACAAGGTTGGAGTAATAAAGTTGTTGCCGTTTGGTGCAGACTACTGATCTTCCACGTTATTATTTTATTACCTTCATAAAGTATAGGTGCAACGTAACCCTCGGCTAAACGAGATAAAACAAAAGCTGACTGAGACTGACTGATGTCTGCGTTTTTGGTTTTTTTTATATTGTTTCCAGTGAGATATTAATGAGTTTATATGGTGACTTTGCTGTTGTAAACATTACTGTTGCTGCTCTAGAACAACAAGATTTAATTCTAATCCGGTTCTGAATGAAGACAAGCAGGCTGACATAGGAAATATATAGCTAATATGCACACTGCTATATTTGTTTATTTATTACAAGTCATATCGTCATCGCAATATTGAACAATGTTATCACACATCTCAGACTTTCCTCATATCATGCATACACTATTGTTTAGTATTAACAATACGCTTTGGGGGAAACAAACGGTTAAACAAACATTTACAGTACTTTCTGGTTTCACCGGTGTACTCATGTGGCAGCTGCAGTGCAGTTAAAGCTGCAGTGCATAGAATTGGAGCAAATATGATTAAACCGTCACTATTTCCTGACAGTATAGTGCATGAGACAGGTAATCTGAAATCATGTGTCCTCCGGTGTCTTCCCGTGTTCCTAATGGCATCTGCATGATTTCACAGACCGGAGGAAAAGAACCAATCAGAGCTGATCTGGAGTCTGCCGTCCAGTCTACGAGAGCCGGCTGTCAATCACTCGCGAACTCCGATCAAATGGTCAAACTAGGCAGCGCTGATCAAATATGAATCAATATTCTGTTACTGTAATGCCTATTTCTCTCCTCAAATGTTTTCAGAAACATCTTGCAGTGTACTGTTTAGCTGTAAAATGAGAAAGTTTGTGACCCGGCAGCCATGTTGAGATCAGTTGAGGAAATAGCAAGCAAGCAACCAGCTTGCACAGCCAATAGGAACGCTCTCTCTCTGAAATGACTTGTGCTTTTTTAAAGCCTGAAAACAGAGCCATGAGGAGGTGCAGAAGTCTAGTTTTCTCTCAGAACACTTAAATTACAATATGCTGAAAGGTTATTATTGCCCAGTGACGCCAAGAATATTTTGCCTACTGCAGCTTTAAAGTGAGTCTGTAAAATGTTTGCTATACAGCGTCCACAAAGGACAAGTAGAACATAAAGACACAGAGCTCCCCTTCATTTCCCAGGATTCTCTTTAGTCAGGAGCTTTAAAGACGTCATCATCGACCCGACAGAGACCGAGTGGAATGAGACTACAAACAGGTGCTATAATGCTAAACTAAACAATGCTAAAACATAGTACAACAATAACAGGAGGAGCAAAGAGCCATTTCTGACTCAGTAATGTCATTAACGCAGCAATATCAGTCTGATGTTTTATAACATAAGTTAGCCACCAGAAGATAAAAAGATCTCACGCTTCCACTTGATTTGATGTCTTCACTTTAATGGTTCTCAGCATTACCATTACCCATACTGAATCATTTCTGTATACTACACCGGCTGTTAAGCCGGGGTGCTAGTCAGAGTCTGACAAAATGTAATTGTAAATATGCAGCCAACAAGCCCCTACGAAGGACCGTTACAGTCTACCAGCCCCTTGAATTATGTACACACAAGCCAGTAGTATCACAATGCACGCAATAAACAAACAACACAGCAAAATTCAATGTTCCCCAGAATGTATTATACAATCTATGACAGTGCAAAAACCAACCTAAAGTGAACATATAACACGCACCCCGTTCCCCCCAATAGTTAGCTTAGTCATTATCTCTGTCAATGAATAGACTGCTCAGTCTGGGTTTCTATGCCATTCTTCCCGAATACAAGCGTTACCTGAATTTGGAGCAGAGTGAGCCCTCTCAACAGAGGAGCAGCTCCGGGGACTTTGCGCCGGAACTAGCAGCGTTACCTCCTGAGCCAAGCCCCCAGGACCAGCGGTCAAAAAGAGTGGCCAAACGGCGGTACTACAACTTCTGTGTCCGTCACGTGATGCCATTGGGCCCTAAAATACATTTTCCCATAGACTTACATTGGGAAAGAGACGTCTGTAACTCGGAGGATCATTTTTTTTGAGGCAAATCAACTCCCCAGTATGAACATTCTAATAGAATCATCAGGTCCTAGAAGTTGTAAAATGCACTAATAGCCGTATCCAGAGTTATATCCCTTCCTCCGTTCATGTGAATGAGACCCAGACCGGGGCTGGAGCGAGGGCTGGGAGGATGGGTGTTAAAGGAATAAGGATAAGCGGCCTAACAAAATGGCAGACTTTTGTGGCACGTTGCCAGGGGGTCGGCAGACTAACAGCAGAAACTTCCTTGAGTGTGTCACCGCTTCTGAGTGCGCCATACTCTTTAGTAGCGCCTCATTCGTCCGTCTAGGGGACGTAGCGGGGTGCGCTTTTAAAGGTGCTGATTGCCACACAATTGTTAGGTTACTTCGTGTTTCAAATAATTATTTGGGGCTCAAAACAAAACCAGGTAGTGTGTTTAAATTGATCAAAAAGGTCTTAAACCTTTTTTGAAAAATTGGCATTCTGAAACAGTCTGCGTGGTGTACCGGACCCTAATGTTCAAACATCTCTACTAAACAAACAAATCAATCAATGAAATATTTCAGTCAATTAATCATACAAATGTCAGACTCACATCTGGCATGAGTCTCAGTAAAAGAGCAAAAGCACGGGGTTAGACTGACCCCCACCGCACTGCTGAAGCAATGATACAGCCAGTAAATGACGTAGTGTGCACATCTATACACATGATGCTCCACTGAGTGCCACTGAAAAAGGCTTCTAGCTTCAGCTGCGACTTAAACGACAGCCTGATGGAGTAGAGCGCGGTCCTGCTGAACTTCACCCAGAAGGCTCCGGTCCCTCCCATAAGTATTCAGAGCAGGGAACTGTGGGTGATCTTTAGTAATGTTCCAGCTGATTGCTGTAGGATGGCAGGGGTGATTTGTTGGCATCACCTTCCCACGGAAAAGGAAAGAGGGGAAAAAACCTCTGAGCTCATCTCGTGCATTTACCAAGGATGAGAGAAAGAGAAATGAGACGTACTCTTCTTTATCTCTTTCCTTCTCTTTTTCTAAGTAGGCTTGAAGGTCACTGCGTATGAAACAATCCATAACAGATGTCGCCTTGCAGAATCCGAGAGGAGACAAAAAGGCATCTGCTGCTCCGTCATGCTCTCTCTAAAATGGCCCTTTTTTCTCTTAATAACTCACCGTCTTCTTCATGTGACATTTCAATACTCGCAGATACATGCTCGTCCCGCAGGCTTTTTTATTGTCCGGCGACAGCCTGTGCAAAATGTCAATGCACAAAATTTGGTGCACTGGCATGTTGTCTGTCGGGGCTGCATTCTCACGCTCATGTGGCCCATGATAGCGCTCTTTACACGCTTCTTTGATGCACCTTGTTGACGCTCTGTGGACTCAGGACAACCTTGTGGACGCTGTATGGACTCAGGACAAACTGAGTGCTGTTTTGTGTTTTGGTGTTCATTTTGTCTCATTTTAGAAAGTGATGGTTAGGATAGTCATATAGAGCAATTTAACCCCCAAATAGCTAAAACATGTACCCTTTACACATTAAAACTGAAGTAGGTGAGATTGGAGCAAATATGATTAAAAACAGTTATTTTTATAAAACGGTTGCTATATGGTGACAGTAGTACATGAAACAGGTAACCTGAAAAAAATCATGTGCCTCTGTGTCCTCCGGTGCTCCTAACGGCATCTGCAAGATTTCACAGACCGGAGGAAAACAAGCAGTAAGAGCTAATCTGAGGTCTGCTGTCCAGCTGCCATCTATGAGACCCGGCTGTCAATCACTCACAAACTCCGACCAAACGGTCAAACTAGGCAGCGCTGATCAAATATGAATCAATATTATGTTACGTTAATGCCTATTTCTCCCCTCAAATGTTTTCAGAATCATCTTGTAGTGCACGGTTTAGCTGTAAAAGGAGAAAGTTTGAGACGCCGCCGCCATTGTGAAATCTGGTGAAGGAATGCCAAGTTCTGGTCACATGACCGGAGCACAGCCAATAGGAACGCTCTCTCTCTCTGAAATGACCTGTGATTGGTCAAAGTCTCCCTAGATTTTTTAAAACCTGAAAACAGAGCCATGAGGAGGTGCAGAAGTCTAGTTTTCTCTCAGGACACTTGAATTACAATATGCTGGAAGGTTATTATGGAATTTTTGCCCATGTTGCCAAAATATATACTGCCTACTGAAGCTTTAAATACCAGTAATTCATTTGAAACCAGGACACACACCTCCCCCCACCCTTTTGATTATGATTTTCAGCCGTGATAAAGTGCACACATGTTCATTTCCAGGTTCATACTTGTATTTTGGGTTTCTACTAGAACATGTTTACATTCTGATTCTCCTCCTGTCTGTCTGAATATACCTGTATTCCTCCTCTGTCTTAGCGCCTGTCTCTTTAAACCCCGTCCTGAAGAAGAATAGAATAGAATATATCTTTATTGTCATTGTACAAGTACAACGAAATTAAAATGCAATCCTTAAAAAAGTGCAAGAAACATAGACAATAACATGCCTCTAAAACTTTAAAAAAAATATCTATAAATAATGCCTGACAAAGAGAGTTTTTCATGATACTTCCCCTTTAATACTGATGCCAACCCCCCCCCCAAAGCAAGTTTCAATTTAATTTGGATGTTTCATATTTTGTATATTTATTATTTTCTGTAAGCTGTTTACTACTGTAGGATGAAGAGTTAAATTAAATGTTGTTTCACAGGCTTATTTACACTGTCAGGAATACTATCTTCTTTGATTTTATTTATTTATTTCACTTTTTGTCAGCCTAAAAGTAAACTGAGACTAAAACTGGTGAATAAATGTAGGATGTAACTCCCCTCAGGTGGTTTAGAAGAAATACAGCAGACATGACCTCAGTGTCCTCAGTGGTAGCTATTGCCCTGAGTAGTTGGCATTTAAACTGAAGCGTAATGCCAATCTGCATTATGTTTTGAGGGTTGGAGGTTGGGGGGGGGGGGGGCAGTGGGTGTCTGGCCCCCGGCACAGAAACGGTCAGAAACAGCCCTGCCTGACATGTGTCCATCGTCTGGTGTCCGCTGTGTCTCTGCAGCCTTGGACAGGTGTCTTTCAATCTCTCAATGGAGCAATTTAGGCAACAAAAAGCAGCATGAGCTAATGCTTACTGGGCTGCATTCAAGAAAAGTGACAATATGGCGGATGTTAAACAAAGCTCGGGCTTTTCAGACCAATGAATGCGCCCTATTAGAAGCGGCGGTTGTGGTTTTTTTCAGAGCGCCTGTGGTTAAGTGGCTGCTTTAATTAGGCAAGCATTATTGTGCAGTCAGTCAGTAGACACTGTTAAGTCAAACAACTCAGTTAAGCCTTGCACTCAGTACAAATGTGGCTTAATTGGGAGTTAAAAGTCTCACTGTCGGGTTTTCAAATCTAATCAGCATGCCTTCGAAAGGGCAATCTGCTCGGAGCAGCCGATACTTGTGTCTCTGCTTGAGCTACACGGCTGATGTTGGTTGTTTTGGCTCGGTCGCAGCGCTGCAGCTGATTGTATAGTAAAGTATTAAAGTTTGGTCTTGATATTTTTTTTAAATTAAATCACAGTTTCTGGTCAAAAGCATTGGGAGCATTTGAGGCCACAACTGGTTAACCCTCTTTTCTTCAATCCAGCAGGAAAGCTTTCAGCTGTTGCTCGTGACCGGATCCATTCTTAGATCATATGATAACAACTGAGCTATTCTCATCCTCTGAGGAAGACTGAGATGCTCCAAAGGGACTGAGAAAGCTCCGGAAAAGCTATCGGAAGTGGCTGCCGAGTTAAGACTGTGTCAAAATCTAAGTTGTTTGGTTCGATCAATCAATCAATC
The DNA here is from genome assembly GCA_916700685.1 of Adelosebastes latens. Classification (NCBI taxonomy): domain Eukaryota; kingdom Metazoa; phylum Chordata; class Actinopteri; order Perciformes; family Sebastidae; genus Adelosebastes; species Adelosebastes latens. The sequence goes on from CAKAKR010066163.1 coordinate 12,540, forward strand.
AATTACTCTCTTCAGCTCTATATGTCCTTTCTTGGTAATTTCACTGGGTGGTAAACAGGTAGGCTTGTCGCAGCTCCAGGGCAAAATGTGAAATACAATTACGTGAGTTGCATAACTCAAACATAAACTTTATCACATTTGTAACAGCTACATACATGAAATTTGACCTCTGCATTTAACCCATCCTAAGCCGAACGATGGCTGGTGGTAATCATAAAAACATGTTACTGAAGCCAAACCTGATGAGTGTGCTACAGGGGAACAAATCAAACAACAAGAGAAGGTTGACCAAGAGAAGAGAGATCTGGCAACTGAGCATTAAAAGAAAGGAAAAGGGCAAAGATGCCCACGCTTTACTCTTGTGTGTGAACATGTGTAGGTGTGTGTGTGTGTGTGTTATGAGCATTGAAGTATTGTACAAAGAGCTGTAGATCAAACCCCACACACGTTACTTTGTCCTTGCGTCATCTGGGATGGCGAACGGATTAACACCTATTGCATCAAGCCGAGACACCTTCCGCCCGGCAATTATGGCTCATTCAATTGAAGGGTAGGAGTGAATATGAAATTAAGCGGCTTACTTTTTCCCCAGTTGAACAAAAGGGATCGTTAGGCTGGACAAAGAGAAAGTAGATGTGCATTATGCTGTAAAAATGTGACGAAGAACAGAACTGCCTTCATCTGAACGTCCAAATTGACCTGGTTATCGAATAGCCTAAAAAAAAAAAGGCAATGCTGCACAAAACTGTGCCTAGAAGTAAAAACAGGAGAGGGAAAAAAAAAAGAGACAGTGATGGAAAAGGAGAGAGGGGAAAGAGAAATCAAATGCATACTTGAGCTGGTGTCGGAGTGGAAGATAAGGAAGGCCAAGCAGATGAGTGATTGTGAATCGATAGCCTCTGGGCATGCTGCTCTCCTCTCCCTTGCCAAAGAGTTAACCTTGCGGGTCAGCGCTGATTCAATACGCCTCCGTTACCAATATGCCTTTGAGCCCGGAGGCACACAAACCCCATCATTAACAGCCCGGCATTAGTGAATCATTGCTTCTAGTCTCCGCACTATAGGCTCTGTGCAGTGTTTTCCTTTAACCCCTGCACATACACACACACCTGGATCTCCTGATCTCCTACCCTTCCCATGATGCTTTTCCACTGCTTGGATGAGATACTGAGAATTTTTTTTGTCCAGCACGGTTCACTGGGTATTTACAGACTGAAGGCAATTTTATTTTCAATTTAAGCTGTTAAAGTTTAGTGTTTCTAAACCTTTTTCTTTTCTGGCCAAAGTTAAATTAATAGTGACATTTTTGGTATAATTACAGTAAACACATAAAAACATGATTATAATAATGCCAATGGGAACATGTGTCCCGTCATTTCCTGTCCATCACCCCTCTCGGTGGCGTCCTTCAATATATTTAAAGTGACTTTACCAATGTCCATTTCCACAATCTTTCTCTGTGAGAAACTGTATAATTATGATAAATCTGTGTTGTTGGTGTTAATCCGTGTTAAAATGACATCATTTCCATAGAGGAAAAATATGTCAAATATCAAGAAAACATGAATATGTGTTTGCCGTCTTACTCAGAGTCAAAACGAGGAGATCAAGCTCAGTTGCATCTCTCTGTCTCCAGGACATATGGCTATAGGTCCAAGATGTGTCCAGCCTCTAGCTTAGCACAAATGTTCAGACATTAGCTCTGTGTGAAAAATGATAGCCCCCTTAAAACTGAAGTAGAAGAGATTGGAGCAAATATGATTAAAAAATAGTTATTTTTATAAAAATGGTCGCTATATCGTGACAGTAGCACATGAAACAGGTAACCTGAAAACAATCATGTCCTCTGTGTCCTCCGGTGCTCCTAACGGCATCTGCAAGATTTCACATATTGGAGGAAAACAAGCAGTAAGAGCTGATCTGAGGTCTGCTGTCCAGCTGCCATCTATGAGACCCGGCTGTAGTGCACGGTTTAGCTGTAAAATGAGAAAGTTTGTGACGCTGCCGCCATTGTGAAATCTCTTGAAGGAACGCCAAGTTCTGGTCACATGTGACCAAAGCACAGCCAATAGGAACGCTCTCTCAATGAACTGACCTGTGATTGGTCAAAGTCTCCCGTCACGGGCTAGATTTTCTAAAGCCTGAAAACAGAGCCATGAGGAGGTGCATAAGTCTAGTTATCTCTCAGAACACTTGAATTACAATATGCTGAAAGGTTATTATGGAATTTTTGCCCAATGATGCCAAAAATATACTGCCTACTAAAGCTTTAATTCATTTCATTAAGACCAGTGTTGGTACAGTGGAGGTCCCAGAGTAAATGTAAATGTAAAATAGATTTTATACACATTGTATTGTACACAGCACACAGTGAAATTTAGTCTCTGCATTTAATCCATCTTAGTATTAGGAGCAGTGGGCAGCTACTATACAGCGCCTGGGGAGCAGTTTTGGGGGTCTGGTGCCTTGCTCAAGGGCACCTCGGCAGTGTCCAGGAGGAGAACTGGCACCTCTGCAGCTACCAGTTCACAGTCCCCACAGACTGAGCTACTGCCGCCCCTGGTCAAAATATATCTTGCATTGTCTGGCAAAAAAAGTTGAACATTGCAGTGCATCATCTGGAAACACGCGGAGCAATGACATATTCCTCGTGGATTACTCTGTGACATGAATGAAGAACTTGTACCGTTTACCTCCCAATCTTTGCCCACAGAATGATTGATAGTGTGCTAACCTTGTCTGATAGGCCTTCAAAGTCATGGATCTAGTACTCAAACTGGCCTTCCGGGATAGTGTGTCATTGGTAATGTTTACATGCACACTCATTTTCCACTATTATTCCGAATATGACAAGATTTAGAATTTGATAAAGGTCATGTAAACAGCATATTCCCGTTTGGATATTCTGAATTAGGCCTTATTCAGAATGGAGCATTTTCCGATTAAGGCGTGTGGGATATATACCGGTATTGTTCAGGTTTTAGGAGCATTCTTTGGACGTGTATACACCACATTCGGAATGTGCGTCTTGGTTGGAGTTTTTATGGCAGTTTGTGACATACAGCCTCTTGCCTGTTTACGGTCAGCTCTGTGCTACAAATACTCAAGACCTAAACCAAGTTCCTGTGTCTTGTTTCCCTCCCGCTGATTAAAGTGAAGGGCGTTAGCCCCAATGCTAGCAACAACAATGGCTCGGGCACACTTAAGGTGGACTGACCTTTAAGGTGGACCAGCTATTCTCTTTTAAGTGACAAGCAACTCCTCTGACTTTTGCTCAGCTTTTTTATTTTTTATTTTATTTATTGTTTTATTTCTATTTTCAATCTTTAAACAGTTGATCATTAACATACCTACTGCAAACCACACTCTGTTTGCATCAGGAATGATCATGTTATTTATTTAATTTGTTACAATCTGAAAGTGAGGAACATCTGATGAAAATAAAACGTGTTTTTAATGTCATTGCTAAAACTGTAATGGTATAATAAAGTACTCATATTGGTACTCGGAATTGGCAAGTACCCAAATGTAACCCTGGTCTGAAAAAAAATGAACTTCTGTTTTATCATCGTAGTTTTGCCCTTCATTCCCAGCACAAAAATAGTTTGATGGGTCAAGAAACACTAGCCACCAGATGATCGGACAGTAGGGTTGGGCGATCGGAAGAATAAATTGGCTCTCGGCAATTCGCAATGTTTGAGAGAATGAGAGCCGCGCACACACACAGACACACACAGGTTGGGATAGGCTACCTCCGGTTCTGGCAACATATGAGCGTCAGTCAGCATCAGTTGTTTCCGTCTCTTTTTGTAAAATCAATTGTGTGTATTTAGTTTCTTGTGAGTACAGCTATTTTTGTTAGGTAGTCCCACAATGAGGTTCAGAGTTTTTACCATGTTCTTCATCATCGACACTTTAAAGGTGTAAAACCGCAGCTGCCCAAGGAGTTGAGGAGGAGGAGGAGGAGGAGGAGGAGGAGGTACAGGGATAGAGCAAAACAGGGATACAAGCTGTACCTGCCTTCCATCAAGGGAAACGCGATATCGCTGGTGAATGAGATGGACAAGCTAGCAGCCCTTGCAAGGAGTCACAGAGGGTATCATGAGAGCAGTGTTTTGTGTTTTACTGAGACTCGGCTACACGAGGACATCCCGTACTCCCATGTGTCTGTTGACGTATGATTTGCAGAGAGAGTTTTAAATCATGAACATTCCACATTAACCATATATACTTACCTGTGCTACAGATCTGATATTGTATAGCTGTATGCCACCTCTCATCTACGATCCTTACAGAAGTTGTTGCTGTTATATTTTTGTCATATGTTTGGCATTGCGTATATTTTGGATTTGTACCTCACTGTTAACCAGTTTATATTTTATGATCCTTAATATATTTTTGAATTGCACCTCACTAATATTTTATATGTGCTCTTTCCTACTATGTACTGCTGCACAACAACTTCCCTTGGGATAAATAGAGTTCTTATCTTATCTTAAAAGGTTAGCCAAATTTGGACGAGAAAACAAATGCGAACAATAATGTTCTTTTTTACCTGCAAATAAAGTGGCTGAGATAATGTATCTAAGCTGTTGTTTGATTGTCTGACTGCTCATGTTTCTGTCCCATCGAATTTTGTTGCAGTGATGCTGCCGTGTTCCCAGAAATGACTTTGGTGAGTACAATGTTTTTGTAATTGAAAGAAACCAATGCACAAAACTACAAAAATAAGCCCTATGTTATCGTAAAACATCCAAGATAGTAAATTATCCACATAAGCCAGGTTTCATAGCAACTTCTCTGGTGTGGTGGGGGTAGCTGGGACAGATATGGAGAAACATCAATCCATCCTGTCAGAGGTGGGTGACACTGACCAACCAATATGTCTAACCAATAACCAATTCTTAATAAAAGTCTATCACTATCTGCCCCAAATACTGGCAAACCCATATACCAATCAAACCCGAGCACTCAGGTTTGTTTCTCCGTCTTACTGCCCTGCTATTAGATTCGGAAAATCATCAGGTGTGATGCCTCATCGCCACTGAAACTCTGTCTCACTGACTCCACCTGGTTTCAATATCCTTGTTCCCCCCCCCATCCTTATTTCTCACCTCCCTCCCCCTCCCTCCCCCCCTTCACCCCACCTCACCCTGACATATATGACTGTGGAGGACGGAGATCCGACCGACCTGGGGTGCACACCTCCAGCCGGATTAAGGCAGCTGAATGGATAAGAAGCAGCACGCTATGCTGCCGCTGCCGCTTGCCGCCACTGCTGGGGCTTTTTAAAGGTGCATTTGAAATTGCCTCGGTGAGCTGATAAACAGAGTCTTTGGCAGGCAATGAGAGTTTGCGAGGCATAATCTCCCACAGTGGGGATGCGCTTGAGTGCTGGACAGCGAGAAATTCGATTAACGCCCCCTCCGGGATCCCCCCAGTCCCATCCCCACCCCCCCACCCACCCCCACCTTAGAGGGTGGATCCACCTCTGGATATAGGCCCCGTCACCCGCTACTGACTAGAGTGACAAAGCCGCTGCTCCCTGGCTGGAAAACCATCTGCTGGCGACAAGGCTTTTAAAGCAACCCCCCCCCCTGTGCTGGCAAAGATGGCTGACAGGCCGACTGGTTGCTGTGGGTATACAGTATATGTTTGTGTTAGTTCATCTAATCACAAGTGTGTGTTTTTAACCCTCTTTACACCTGACAGTAACATGCATCCTGGGTAATCAGATTCAGATCAGTCAGGCAGCGGAATAAATAAAAACAAATGCATTAATTGGAAATGTAAATGCGAGCGAGACGCATGAAAGAGCAGATCAACCAAACCACTTTATAGAGGTGAGCAGAGACACGCTTTACCACTAGAGTGTGAACGCAACATGTCTCTAGTGCATATCTCTAGAAGATACACAAACACTAATGAACTTTTTCACATGAATCCAGCCAGGACCTGTGCAAAGCAGAAGACAGCTCAGACATTAAAGGTCCCATATTATGTTCATTTTCAGGTTCATACTTGTATTTTGTGTTTCTACTAGAACATGTTTACATGCTGTAATGTTCAAAAAACACTTTATTTTCTTCATACTGTCGGCTTGAATATGCCTGTATTTACCCTCTGTCTTAAACGCTCTGTTTTAGCGCATTTCGACGGAATTGCGACGAAATTGCAACAGAATTGCGTTGCTAAGCGACAGCTTGGGTCCATGTGTACTTCCTGTCAGCTGATGACATTCACATACACTGCAACAGGAAATAAACTGGGACACATTTAGAATGTTTACATTTAAATCTGTGTAAAGGGTCTAAATATTGTATATTTGTGACATCACAAATGGACAGAAATCCTGACAGCTTGTTTCAAATGCAGAGTTTCTGAATACGGGATGTGTGTATTTCCCTGTGGATTGAGCGTTTCGATACTTTCACAGTATTTATATAGCACTTAAGCCTGCTTTATAATAAAAAAACATGAAAATCTCACTTTTTTATAATATGGGACCTTTAACTTCACACCTTACTGGTATACCTCTTCAACTCTCCTCTCTCCTCCACTGCTGGATCCATCATTGCAAACGCCTGCCGTGTGGACGAGCACTGTTTAAAAGCTCCAGAACGTGTTGTTGGATTCTAAAGGAGATCCAAAGGGATTTAAGGAATACCAACTTTGTGAAATTGTGCAACAAGTGAAGCACAAGACATCAAGAATGTTTCCCTTTAATTGAACGGGGTCGACAGTTTGAATGTTTTACTTGTTGTGAATAGGTGGTGCTGTAATCTTGCTGATTTGGAGACTATACTTGCAGGTTGTGCAGGTACCGTTGGCTGTGGCTAGTTTAGTTCATAGCATAAATGAACACGAAGAGGAAAGCTCTAATGCCGCTGCTTCGTATTTGGTAGAGCAGGATTATGTGAAATGAAGCAAGTGAACATTTTGTCCTTGAAGTTGATGTGTTGGAAGCAGAAAAAATGGGCCAGCGTAAGGATGTGAGCGACTTTGACAAGGGCCAAATAGTGATGGCTAGACGACTGACTGGGTCAGAGCATCTCCAAAACTGCAGCTCTTGTGGGATGTTCCCGGTCTGCAGTGGTCAGGACCTACCAAAAGTGGTCCAAGGAAGGAAAACCGGTGAACCGGCGACAGGGTCATTGGCGGCCAAGGCTCATTGATGCACGTGGGGAGCGAAGGCTGGCCTGTGTTGTCTGATACAATAGAAGAGCTACTGGAGCTCAAATTACTGAAAAAGTTAACGCTGGTTCCGATAGAAAGGTGTCAGAACACACAGTGCATCGCAGTTTGTTGCGTATGGGGCTGCGTATGGGGCCCGTGTCCACCTCCAAAAGTGCCTACAATGGGCACGTGAGCATCAGAACTGGATCACGGAGCAATGGAAGAAGGTGGCCCGGTCTGACGAATCACGTTTTCTTTTACATCATGTGGATGGCGACGAGTTGGAGGTGTTGACTCGGCCTCCAAATTCTCCAGATCTCAATCCGATGGAGCATCTGTGGGATGTGCTGGACGAACAAGTCCGATCCACGGAGGCCCCACCTCGCAACTTATACAGGACTTGAAGGATCTGCTACTGACGGCTTGGTGCCAGATACCACAGCAGACCATCAGAGGTCTAGTGGAGTCCATGCCTCAACGGGTCAGGGCTGGTTTGGCGGCAAAAAGGGGGACCTACTGAATATTAGGCAGGTGGTCATAATGTTACGGCTGATCAGTGTATATTAGGGCTGTCGAAAGTTAACGTGATAACGCGTTAACGTAAATGTTTTTAATTAACCTCGGGCCCTGCCACTATTCGATCTTTCGGAGGTCGTAGCGGGCTCAGTTTTAAAAGCTAGAGTGAAGATGAAATATGAAACTAGAAAACCTAGGGCATCCATTGGTACCAACCATGTCATACTAGCTCGTCGTGGAGGAGGCTAAATAACGCTACAAACCTGTGCAACTTGTGCAAGAAACAAGCTGCTTGTCCTGACTGAGTCCCAGTGTGAACGTGTGATTCTAAATTACAAGTGTGGAAAAAGAGATCTGCATTCTCAGCAAATTCCATCCCTGCATGAAAACAGATGCAATGGCTTGCCCCTAACATCATTAAGAGGGCCTTAATGTTGGTTGGTCTTATACACAGATGCTCTAATACACACAAGTGCCGGCACTTATCCACAGTAATTACTAAGAAATAATTTACCATCAATTACAGGCCGTAAGTTGCCACATCACACATAGAAACCACTTATGCAGTTGAAATCTTGGAGGAAATAAATATTCATTCCAGATTTAAACAGGCTCCTTAATGATTTGGGGGTGTTTATTTCTGGTTGAGCTAATTATCATTAATATACAAGTAATAACCCACAGTGATTTTCTGGACTTAATTTAAAAAAAGTAATTTGAGCCCCCAGATTCAGAATATCAGAAATATCTTCCCAAGATTTTGAAGAAAAAAAAAAACAAGCATCCTTGCACCTGCAGTAAGGCACTGTAGCACGTAATAACAAATTTGTTCCTAGATGCGCTCGCCACGACACGGCTCTTGGACGAGTCGGTGGCCCCTCACAGCCAGACTGACTGGTGGAAATGCATAAATATTATGTCAATTAGACATTTAGTGTTAACCTGCTCCCAGCAATTTGTGATAAGGTGTGGGAGTGGTGAGGTGAATCCAGCTAATAAATCACCAGAGCCGCTGGAGCCACTCCTTGGAACGACAGATAAAAAAAAACCTACCTGGCAAATGTATTTCTCTTGGGAGCAGCCCAATCTAATTATGGAAGGAGATGAGGGGTGGAGGTGGCAAGGAAGGGGGCCTGGAAGGTGGAACCATTTCTGTGTGCGTGTGTGTGTGTGTGTGTGTGTGTGTGTGTGTGTGTGTGTGTGTGTGTGTGTGTGTGTGTGTGAGTGTGAGTGAATCAGTACCGGCAATCCTGTGCCACAGTTTGTGAATCATAGGCTCAAAATCTAATTATGTGTCTCTTCCTCAGAAGTTGCATGATGGTGAAACATAGCTACTTAAGACAGCAGCCAGATAAACGCCCGAAGCCATGCTAGTGGCCTCACGCCGATACCCTTCAATATGAAAGTACTGGATGAAATTCAACATATTTAGCTATTCTAAGATTAACTTAACAGTAGAGGAGGTAAAACTTTGTTCTTACGGTTGGACTTGGAAGCAATTAAGATTAAGATCAAAAGAGGTCATCCTCTTGGAAACATGAAAACATGCTCAGCAGATTTCATGGCAATCTGTCTATTAGACTATAGAAGAAACCTGTTGTGCAAACTTCACATTTTTAGCCTGCAGGAGGCCGAGAGGGAATTTCAGAGCAAGTCCAAAATGGAAAAGGTGTCATCCTTTGGGGGAGCATGGATATCTTAACACGGGGTGGATTGCCAACTGCATAGCAAGTGACTTTTCTGCTCAACAGTCACTAGGAGAAATAGAATTGTAATTGAAATGTAATGAACATCACAAATTGTCCGACGAGACTCTCACTTGCCTCAGACACGCCTGAGGCCCATCTTCAGATCCACAAATTGGTTATGCAATATCTAACTAGATGATTGCATTTCCTCCAGAAAATGTGTGTGAATGCTGACAGCTGAAATTAATTTGCAAAGCATTGCTAAAAAATACAGAAATCTTAAATGCGGAATAGACTTCCAGAAAGTAGTATTTGGGTGGAATGAACCCTTAACCTATAAGCCGTTAGAGACAGAAAGTAGTATTTTGGGAGAATTAGCTTTTATTTCGAAAAACCTGTAAACATACAGTGAGAGTTGGGGCTTTTATTTTGAAAAACATGCCTCATCCTTAACGTCCTGTTAAGGAAGGAACTGGTTTCTAGTCGTAGTTAAGATTCTAGCTGCAGCGCTCTGAACCATTTGAAGATTTGTATTACTATTGCTGGCTTTAAAAGTTTAAAAACACCAATAATGTATGAAAGATGTGGAACATTGTGAGTTTTTTTTACTGACAGTATAAATAAGTAGAGAAAAGCCTGAAAAAGTCCTGAGTGTGTGTGTGTGTGCATCTGTGCGTCTCTCTGTGTGTGTCAACCTGCACTAATAAGCTCATCTCAGTCACCTGTGTCTGTGTAGCAGCAATCAACGGTTACCAGGGAAATCTTTAATGTTAACTGCTAAGTGAATTCTCAGTCAGACAGAGAATTGCATAGAAATTAACCAGAGGAGCAACTTAGGGTTAAAGAGTTAGGACCCTCTGATGACCACATAGTGTGAGATTTGTGTGTGTGTGGTGTCAAAAATGTGATCGTGAGAGCAGTTTACTTGTACTTTTTGCTCTCTTCCAGAAAAGTGTGGTCAAAGTTAACATG
>CAKAKR010066163.1:33525-78489 GCA_916700685.1 Adelosebastes latens
TTCGGCGTTTTTTCACATTAAACTCTGTGAAATTACAGTTGAGTTCGACCAAAGCACACGTGGTGATTGTTGGAAAGAGTGAGTTTTACTTTGTTTCTGTCCAGTTTGAATGAAGTGTTTTACAATGCTCCGCTACGTACAGCTGATCTCAACATAAACAAAACTACACGTGGATGATGGCGCAAGTTGAACGGAGAGGGGGGGGGGGAATCGTACTCGGGCATCTTGGCGGAGGTCTGCGCTCTCCGAGTGCCATTCTAGTTAAATCTTGTTGTGTTTTTTACTGATGCCTCTTGTTGTTTGCACTGTCCCATTTTGCTGCTGTAATCCTGCACATTTCCCCACTGTGGGACAAATAAAGGATTATCTTATCTTATCTTATCTTATCTTTTCTTATAAAAGAGTTAGCTAAATAAATGCGATGTAATGTAACTTTTCAGTATTTAATAGTTTCTCTGCTTACTGATATGGACACAATTCAGTCAGGTTCTACAGGTACAGGTTCTATCGGCAGCACTACTTCTCAATTCTCCCTCTTTCTTCTTCTTCTTCTTCACACACACACACACACACACACACACACACACACACACACACACACACACACACGGGCTCCATTCATTAGGCCAGTCTACCTGTAGTTCACAGCGGTGTGTGATGCCAGACGTTCTCTGTGGGTTAGGATCTATTTGTAGCCTGGTGGAGGTGGAGGTGGTCTCCACAGGCTAATTACTCCATTTAGTGTTAAGGTGCGCTGCAGTTCAGGTAGAGCCAAGGAGGAGTAATTATGTCGACAAAAACAAAGGCCGCACCAGCTACAGTTAGACCAAGTTAAAAAACAATAACAGCTTTTTAAAAGTTTCCCCTGTCGACATTCAAGAGAGACACCTTTGGGAGATTCATCAAGCAAATATAGAGAAAAAAACCTGGGACAAAAAAATAAACCTACAATCCTTATTTAATTTAAAAGAGAAATACAGAATGCAGGTAAACTATGATATGAAATAGGTTAGTGTTTTTTACTAGACCTGTGTCGAATTCTCTTCGGCACAGAAAAACTTTTTTTCACAGATCACAAACTACAACAAATGTAGTAGTTTTAAGCCCAACCACGATTTATTTTCCTAAACCTAACTAAATGTTTTTGTTGCCTCAACCTAAAGTGACACCACGAGCAACTATAGTGGTTTTCATTCCAAAACTAAAGTGACGCCAAGGGACGAGTTGGGATGAGAACATGTTTGCAAGGGAGGTAGCTATGGCAGCATGCAAAACATTTATCAAATATGTGTGGAAAGTTGGGAAAAATGTACACAAATATATTTAAAGGTCCCATATCATGCTCATTTTCAGGTTCATACTTGTATTTTGTGTTTCTACTAGAACATGTTTACATGCTGTAATGTTCAAAAAACACTTTATTTTCCTCGCACTGTCTGTCTGAATATACCTGTATTTACCCTCTATCTGAAACGCTCCGTTTTAGTGCATTGCAACGGAATTGCGTTGCTAGGCAACAGTTTGGGTCCATGTTTACTTCCTGTCAGCTGATGTTATTTACATACACTGCAACAGGAAATAAACTGGGACAAATTTAGAATGTTTATGTTTAAAACCATGTAATGGTCTAGATATTGTATATTTGTGACATCATAAATGGACAGAAATCCTAACGGCTTGTTTCAAACGCTCAATTTCTGAATACGGGCTGTGTGTATTTCTCCGTATATTGAGCGTTTTGATAGTTTAACAGTATTTATATAGCACTTAAACTTGTTTTACAATGTTAAAGACCTGAAAATCTCACTTTTTACAATATGGGACCTTTAAGAAATGTGTGCAAATGTTCTGAAATCAAAACTGAGCAGCTTTTTACTTAAATTAACTTTGCTTTGACCCCAACCAACTGGCCAAACTAGATATTTCACACAATTTGTGTCGCACCTCTTCCTATCAGAGCTATATAGCATTCAAACCAGAGTGCACAGATGCCATACATATACTGACGGAAAACGCAAAACATACTCTTTCCAATGATAGTCGTCCATTGATGATAGATTTCCATAAATCATACACAAATCATTACACCTTATAGGTTAATCTTTTTTTCCCCAGTGTGAAAGGTACTCCACCTGGTCTGTACATTCATTCAGAACTGATGGTAGCGATCGCAAAATGAGCTGATATTTTAACAAACAAGATATTCAACTTCGGGAATTGTTCCTCAGCTTCAGATTGACATATTTTCAAAAGCCCTATGTGTGTTTTACAAGCTCGGAAACATTAAAAAAAGGCCGTACGAGTCACAGCCAAACACAAACAACACAATTTACTTTCAACGTGACCGCCAACTCAATCAAAGGCAAACCTCCATAAGGTAAGAACCTCCTTGCAAAAGATTCGACAAGCTCTGTAATCAAGCTTTAATTTGGCTTTTCATGTCAGCTCAGAAAGTAATAATTGTAGCCCATTTCTGTCTAGTCAGTGATAGAGATACATAAATGCATGAATATATTTTTTGATCTAAAGCAAAGGCTTCTATTTACTGCCACATATTATGCAAATAGGAAAATGCAAATGGTCATTAAAAACAGCAGAGTGAGCCCCGTGCTCGCTGCGCTGCCACATTGTGCCGATGGCGCTTTCATGTCTAATCAAAGACGAGAAAGCCAAGTTGCTATCAGCGATATCAAAGGCCTCTTCTGAAAAACAATATAATCTTATATCTATCCCAATTATGGGGCTATTTTCCCTCCATAATAAAAACAACTGGGAGCTTGGTTCAAAGAGAAAGAGAAATTGTACAGGCTGTTAGTTGGTGTGCGACACACAGGAACATCAGCACGCCAATACACACAAATAACACAAGTGTACGCGGAGGTCAGAGAACAAGAGCTGTATTATTCCTCCTCTTCAGAACATCGCTCCGTGGCACTTTGGGATCAAGATGACAGTGACCGATGCCCCTGAGTCCCATATGGACACAGTGACACCTACTCTTCATTTAAATAATACAAAAAAAACATAGATCCCACTGGCATCTTTCTGCTAATTCAGTTAGTCCTGAATCTAGAGAGACATTCTGAGAGGGGCTTGGTGTCGTTCAACATTTTACAACACTAGTTTTGTTATATTATGATACCCAAGTTTCAGTGGGGATACCAAAATTCTACTTTTTTCACAACATTACTTTGAGGAACTAATATAAAAAAAGCAAAGGTCTCAAATGTCTTAACATAAGCACAAGAATGAAGCATTGCAGTGGAGGTGATCACGACCAGGAATAAAATGTAGAATGGAACTTGAATGTGGGAACAATAAACCAACAAGATGCACAGCTTTCGAGATTCTTGTTGGCTGAATCAAGATGAGCAAAATGTAAAAAAAAGTGCAAAGGGAAAGTGGTGTCCATCAAGGAATCGTGTCGGGCAGATTCAAAATGTCAAGAACCATATCTTGCTCTTGCTCTTGCCCCTGCTGCAAACTGGAAACTGGTATGTTCGTACACATGGTGTGGTCCTGTGTTGAGCTTGAACGGTGTTGGCTGGAGATCGGTAACGTTCTTGGAAAAGTCCTATCAAGGAAAATATCTCTTTCCCCTGTGATTACTATGTTAGGGGACCTGGCTGATCTGAATCTTTCCTCCCAGAGGATAAGGGGTTTTGTTGTTAACCTGGCAATCACGGCTGCCAATAGATGTATCATCATCTAAGTGGAATCATGAGGATCGCCCTGATATTACTCAGTAGATTAATGAGGTAAATTCATATGCTCCTTCGGAAAAAAATAACCTATGCTATAAGAGGTAGCCCACAGCTTTTCTATAGGATATGGGATCCATGGATCACTTATATAGAATCTTCTTAACCTAACCTTTCTATGGTATTTACTTAATTACTAATTATTATTTTCTATGTGCTGTTTTTTCTCTCTTTCTTTTCTACATTTAATTAATTAATTAATTTATTTATTCAGGTTTCTATCTTGCTACCATGAATTACATTATTGTAGTACTTATTACCTTTAATTTTAACTAACTAATTAAATTATTTTTAAAATTATTTTTCATGTTATTTTTTCTGTAACTTTACCTCTCGGGGTGGGAGGAAGGCTGGACCTGTCTCTGTGTGGGAGTTGGAAGCGATATGTATGAGTGTATATATGTATGTAAATGTTGAATGTAAGATATATTTTTTTGTATTATGGCACCGGTGTTATGTTTTGTTATGTATGTAATGCTATGTTTGAAAGAAAGGAATACAAATAATTTTCCCAAAATAAAAAGAACCCTATCCTGCTCTTGAGTTCACTATCAGTGTAGTGAGAGCCATTTCTCTTTTCTGTCTAAATACTGACTGCTTGCAAAGTTAAACAGGGTTTTACAGCGAAGGTGATTCACTTTGTCTAAAACAAAGACCACCTCCGCTAACATCAGGCACGGCGGTGCAGCGGTTAGCACTGTCGCCTCACAGCAAGAGGGTTCCAGGCTAGAATCCAGCTTGGGGCCCTTTCTGCATGTTCTCCCCGTGTTAGGGTGGGTTTTCTCCGGGTTCCTCCCACAGTCCAAAGACATGCAGGTTAGGTCCATTGTTGACTCTGTGATAGTCTGGGGAACTGTTCGCCAAATGTCAGCTGGGATTGGCTCCAGCCCCCCCCCCCATGGATGTATTGTTTAGGCCGTCAACTACAAACTAAAAGACCAAGGGCCCTATCTTACGCACGGCGCCAAGCATCGCACAGCGCAACGCAACTGTCGTCACCAGTTTCAGACAGACACAGTTGTCATTTTCACGCCCAGCGTCCACGTTGTGTAAGTAGCAAATGTACTTGCGCCCGTGCATAAAGCAGCAGAGGAAGCAGAGGGTCCACCGGCCAAGGACCACTTACGCGCACTTTCACTTTGCACACGAGCAGATCTGTTCCCTCAGCAGAAAAATTCCTCCTCCAATTTGCAGAATCCGCCTTTTAAATAGCGATGTGTTCGGTGCAGGCGAACCTGGCTCTTAAAGGGAATGGGAGATGACACTCTGATTGGTTTAATTCCTGTTACGCCCAAAACACACCAATGATTAATTAAGAGACTAAATACAACCCCTTTGCCACTTGCGTCCTACTTTTCGCCAATAGGTTATGCACCGATTAACCAGCAAAAGTGGAGTAGAACACGTCCTAAATGCACTTGCACCATGCACTTCAGACCATGTTCTATATATTGTTAAAAAAATGAAGCTCTAAATGTGTCATGATAAGGTTGATAAAAGTGCATCATTATGTTTTATTTTGTCTTACTAAGGAAGGCATAACAAAAAAAGTTATGAAGAACCACACGGCGAGTCAATCTGGATAGAATTCACAGCCAACAGGATCTCAGCTTGAGTAGGACGAAAAAGAAAATAAACTTGTTTCGCTGCATTTGTTAATTCCCAACGACTCCCGCAGTCCTCGGCTCTGCCAACTCCCTCTGCTGGCCTGAGGAGACTAGGTGAAGACTACCATGTGTGTCCTCAAAAAACACATGGAGTCATCAGCTGCTTCTCTTCCACTGACAGCCTGGACAACTCAGTTAGTTAGAGTTTTAGGACAGAAGGGCAACTGACTCATGAAAACTGGCTGTAGCGTCTACGGTGGTGGGCGGCGAGCGCTTGGCATCCAAATTCTACAGAAAAGAAAAAATGTTCCTATAACCTCCGTCCAGGCTTCTTCCATTTGACCAAATTTGGATTTTCTGTCTCCGGTAAGATAACCGTGTACAGTCAACCCAAACTCCAGGATTGACACCTGTATGTTACATCACAAACACAGCCATGGTTTCCTGTATTCTATATTGTCTGTACAGCCTGTAAAGAAGAGATTTGATCTTTGGCTGTACAGGGACGTCAGAACAGTATAGTGGCAGCTTGTGGTGAATAAATCTTTTTATATGTCCATATATAGCTGGCAGATCTGTGGCATTACAAACAGCTAGAAGGAGAAGCACACGAGGGAGCAACACCTCGCACTCTGCGTGTTGTAGCTCTAAACTTAAAGGTGATTAATACGGGATTGGGAGCATTTCTATTGCCTCTCAACAGCTCTCAACATGGCTACGGGGAGCCGGCGGTAAGGTTGCAAACAGCACTAAAGAGTGCAAACAACGGCAAAAGTGCTGACAGTGCTAACAGTGTTAACCTGGAGGGGAACTGGAGGGTGGGTGCTACGCTTCCACAACGACACCGTTGGTTGTGACGTTATCAGCTGTAACCGCCGTATGAGCCCTACATGCACTAACATGCACTAAAAGCATGAAGAGCCAGCTCGGCGATGTAAATAAAGCACAGAGAAGCTCTGATTCCAACACACACAGAGAGAGAGAGAGACTTCATTCTCTGCTCAGGTAGACATTACACCTCTATATCTTTACATAGACAATAGTCATTTGCTGCTCTGGATATTGGATTTAGCACCTTTAAGCCTTAAAGGGGAACACCACCTAAATTAAGAATTCCAATATTTATAGTTATTTCCACGGCCTAGTAAAGTTCAATCAACATTTGTGAACATGAGCTTCCTCTCTCTCTCTCAAAGCAAAGGAACCAGAGAAGTAAGTGATTCACACTTGTGATGTCATCAAGTATAAATTCTGGAGCCGCTCCATAGACGATGAATGGATGAATCAATTGTAATGTTCTCAGCTGTTAAACAGAAAATGTTCCCATATACTCAGAACATTCCCCCGGGTGCTGTTAGTGTCATCCAGACCATCTCTCCCTATTCATTGTCTATGGAGCAGCTCTTCATTTTATACCCTATGATGATTGCAAGTTTGAGTTTTAGCACTCTAGTTTTTTGGATTTGGGAGAGAGTTGTTCATGTTAACTTATATTTTTTGGACTGTCTTAGACCATAGGAATAAGTTCCCCCTTAAGGAAAAAGGAAACACAGGGAGGGAGGCAATGATTATATATCTTATATGTATTTCCATCATTCAGATTTCCTTGTTGCTTTCTATATTGATATGTACTAAGTGTTGTGATATGTTCTTTGGAGTTTCCTGTTTTTCCCATGTGTGCTTGCATTAAAAAAGTACAGCTGCGACCTATTTAGAAGATGTCTCATTTTACTGCAGCAGGGTTTGACAGTCTGCCCCGCTCAGTTCTGGTTCTCCCGTGCCTCCCTTCCCTCCAGCGGACCCAGCAAAATACAGCCTGGACCTCTATCAGCGTGGTGTCGGTGTCGTCCCAACGAGACGAAGCTCTGCTCCTGGCCGGAGGAGGAGCCGCTGCTGCCGGGCACGGAGCTCTCCACCTCCCGCCAGAGCTCTGACTGCAGGTTGAAGGCGGCAGCAAAGCCGGATCCGTGTCTGTCCGTGGTGGGGCTACTCGCTGCCGGAGGCCCCGCTGGAGTCTGAGCTGAAGGAGGCTGTTGTCATACATCGTTTGTAGCTATAGTATAATGCATTGTAATTCCTATATTTTCCACAAATTCAATTTGTCCATGTAATTGTGAACCAGGAAGTATAAAGAGCGACAAATGCCGTGTAGGGAAGATGTCGGGATGGATGGGCTGGAGAGTCTGGTCACTTCTTTCTGTGTGTGTTATCATAGTTTCGCTGATGATTGTGCAGCTATATACAGCTCCATGAAAACCCCAGGGGGAGTGGATGAACTACTTGTCACACTTTTATGGTTGACATAACTTGCACTGCATCACAGTATACTGTATATCCATGGCCTCATGATCATCGCCTCCTTTAAGTGCTAAAGGGCTGCTGCTGCTACAATGTGCACAACACTGATACTGATACTAGTACTAGTATATACTAGTATCATAAACGTCAAATATCAGCCAAGAGATATTCAGTGTCTTCACAGCAGAATGCAGAGTTTCCGGCAGCGATTTTCCAACACCTCCTTCCCTTTAGTTATTTACCTTGCGCTGTGTATTGTGGTCAGTTTGTACAGTGTGAGTAGGGATTAGAGCTCTCTGTATGTACATGCATGGAGCAGTGTTTGTTCATTGTCAGCAGAGTAAATCCAAACAGGCACTCAAGTCCTGGAGGGCCTGCGAGCTCTGAGCTCAGCTGGTCAGCGGAAGAAAAATGTCGTGAAATTCTACAAAATATACCATCAGTTTATGATCGGCTACTTAAGTTTAGCCTTCTGTTAACCTGTCGGGATAGTCCCAGTGGATGCTGGGAAAAGAAAAGAACTAAATGAGCAACATAGAGAGTAAAAAGCATGGTAAATGTTTGACTGGCATGTGAGTGCTGCATGCCATCACTGCCGATATGATGTTATTTAATACTTTGTATCCATCAATTCCAACAACCAATGTCCTTATTGATTAATCTGTTTTTTTTTTCTTATTTCATTAATTGAATAATAATTTAGTAATAATATAAACCAAAATAATTAAGGTCCTAAAAATTCTAAAAATGACCAAAAACCAAGTGACACAGGGTGAATCTAGGGGGTTCGGGGGCCCCTTGGGGATCTGGGACCCTGATGCAGTGGCCTACTTTGCACAGTAGGTTATCTAGCTTAAAGGTCCAATATCATGCTCATTTTCAGGTTCATGTTTGTATTTTGGGTTTCTACTAGAACATGTTTATATTTGTTAATGTTCAAAAAACACTTTATTTTCCTCATACTGTCTGTCTGAATATACCTGTATTCACCCTCTGTCTGAAACGCTCTGTTTTAGCACATTTCAACGGAATGGCAACGTAATTGCGTTGCTAGGAAACAGCTTGGGTCCATTTTTACATCCTGTCAGCTGATGTCATTCGCATACACTGAAACAGGAAAGAAACTGGGACACATTTAGTATGTTTACAGTTAAAACTGTGTAATGGTCTAAATATTGTAGATTTGTGACATCACAAATGGACAGAAATCCTAACAGCTTGTTTCACACGCACAGTTTCTGAATACAGGCTGTGTGTATTTCTCCATGGATTGAGTGTTTTGATACTTTCACATTATTTATATAGCACTTAAACCTGCTTTATAATATAAAAGACATGAAAATCTCACTTTTTACAATATGGTACCTTTAAGGTCAGATGTCTTCCGATTATAAAACCCAAAACTATTCACTTTACAACAATATAGAAGTGAGCTCAAATGAGCTCTTTGCAATTTCTGTTTTACAAATGACCTTAGCAATGAATTAATTTATCAAAATGATTCCTTGATTACTTTTTCGTTCGAGCGACTAATTGTTTTTAGTACCTGTTTGTGTTGTCAAATAGGTGGGAAAATACAACAATTTCATGAAAATTTGACCTGTGTTTAAACATGCAGGAATCCTCACATAGCAAATTGGCTAAAAAGGTAAAATAGAAAAGAAAAAAGTCACATGACTTAAGGGCTTTGCTGAGCAATCAGCCACATTTACCCAGCACTGCACCTTTTAATGCCACCTGATTTCCATAATGGCCCCATGGCTCCCGAGTATTGATTACAGCTTCCAGCAAACCTTCCACCACCAGCAGCACCAAAACTCAATTTCACTAGATTGAGCCAACTCACAGTGATTATTATGCATATGAAACATAAGAAGAAAGAGCTGGGAGTGAGGAAGACAGACAGGGAGAGACAAATGAGACGATGGAAAAGAGAGGAAGAGAAGCAGCTGCCTGGCTGAGAGTAATGAAGGAGAACAAGTCGACTCTGATTGGAGTGGAGTGGGTAGAGTGTGTAGTATATGTGTGAGTGAGGCCGGTCTGTCCCGATTGATTTTGCTGTGCGGTTGTACAGCCATGACACCCCTACTGTAACTAAGTGAAGATGTGATTTTTCAAATTTGAGCAACAGCAGCCAATAATGTAAAACAGCAATGGGCTGATGAGGCCGGTCTCCTGGCAGGGCTCGATTAACAACAGGGAAACACTGGCAACTGCCCATCGGCCTCTGAGCGCCACTCTGAGGCCCATATTCATTTTGTGTCAGTTTGTGGCGTCATTTCTTACAAATTTGTCACTTCATTTTGCAGGTCTGTACCTTGATTTCCTAATACCTCCCAAGAAGTTTCCTGAAAAGACCTACTGGTACTAATAATAGGGACGATATAGAGTGTTCACTTGGTAAACTTCCAATTAATCAATGCCATTGAACTTCTAGTGTAACTGAGAACAAGCCTGGCCAGCTGTGCATGTCAGCTGCAACATGAAAAAAAAAAAAAAAAAATGGCTATAGGCAAGCATACCATCAACGTATGGAGTTCCCATAAATAATGAATTATTGATTGAATATATACCTGGGTTTAAATCAGCGGGTCTGAGAAAGTGAAGCCAATGCGGAAGTGCCATAAACCTGCATTATTTCTAATATCCAGCAGGGGGCGACTCCTCTGGTTGTATAGAAAATCTATGAGAAAATGAGCCTACTTCTCACTTGATTTATTACCTGCTGCACTGGTGTTTATTTATTATTAGATTTGTGACATCACAAATGTACAGAAATCCTGACGGCTTGTTTCAAACGCACAGTTTCTGAATACAGGCTGTGTGTATTTCTCCATTGCTTCAGGGTTTTGATACTTTCACAGAATTTATATATCACTTAAACCTGCTTTATGATATAAAAGACATGAAAATCTCACTTTTTACAATGTGGGACCTTTAAGAATTTTGGCATTGATTTGGTACCGAAGTATCGGTTCCGGTGATATCCCTATATGGACCCTTTAACTTCAACCCAGCACTAAAAGAAATAAATCACACCAACACAATATAAATAAGGACATCATTTGGATTGAATGAACAGTGTCATGTCATGTGCTGCTTTCACAGCCTGCACCCTTCTGGTTCCAGGCTTTCCACCAGATGTTGGAACCTGGCTACAGGGATTAGCTCTCATTCAGCCACAGAAGCATTAGTGAGGTCGAACACTGATGTGGGGTCTGGCTCACAGTTGGCGTTACAGTTCATCCCAAAGTTGTTGGACAGGGTTGTGGTCATGAAAAACAGCCCAAAAGTATACAAACGGGGGTGTCCACATATTTATTGCTAGACAGGCAGACAGCTATAAAGAAACACCTATGTGCTGTACCAGAATTGGTATCAGAACCTATTGATATGCATGTTTGAATGTAATTTGAATTTAAAGACAATAATCAATAACCTTTTCTATCCGTTTTCACACTGAGAAAAAATGATTCAGTGTTTCAAAAAGGCTGCAGTTTAGCTGAGAGATGCTCAACAATGTGTGAGACACAGCCATGTGTCACACCAGCTGATTTCACTGATAACCCTCCAACCAGAGAGGAGGTAAAAGTAATCAGTGAAATAAGCCTCTGTGGCATTTGCTTGAAATGAAAATCTGTGGAGCATGGGCGCCCATCACTGATTCAACACGCCTGACGAGGGTGGGGAAAAAAATACTGGTGACAACGATGTTTACTGCAATAATATCTCATGGAACAAGAATGGTTCGCAGAGCTACTTTGAATCGTGCAACTTTAATCCATCATCCATCCCCAGTGGAACAGGAGGAGGAGGAGGTGTATCGTGTTAATTCTTTCTCGGTTCTGATTTGAACCATGGGACTCAAACCCAATGTAAAAATGAACACACAAAATGTAATACAAAAATACAAATACTAATTGAAGAATATACACGTACTTGTATGAAAACGGATGAAAATGTTGCAACAGAGTCAGTTCAGTTAATTGGCTTCCCAAAGAAAACCAGTGTGATAGCTAATGCAGATTAAATACAAGATTACAGACCAATGATGAACGGAGACTATTTCAAGAAACACCGTTCATCCACTTGGCAGAAGATAAGTGTCGATTATACCTGGTGATGAAGGAATAAGTCTCACCTGACTGGCTTGTTGAGGTTTGTTGTTTGAGCGGCTATAATGGTTTTATTACTGCCCCTATAGTGTTGCTCTGGTTCTACCTATCTGGCATGGAGAGGAGGTCGTGTTGCACTGGCTCTATCTATCTTGACTTGGAGAGGAGGTTGTGTTGCTCGGGCTCTATCTATCTGGCGTGGAGAGGAGTCGTGTTGCTCTGGTTCTAGCTATCTGGCATGGAGAGGATGTTGTGTTGCTAAGGCTCTATCTGATTTGCGTGGAGAGGAGGTCGTGTTGCTCTGGCTCTACTGGTTTGGCGTGAAGAGGAGGTCGTGTTGCTCTGGCTCTCTCTGTTTGTTAACCACTGTACTCACTTACTGTATTTGCAGTCGATGTTTTCCCCTATTGAGCACAATGAGTAGGAAGTCGACTCCAGCTTGGCGCAAACAGGAAGTGGCTTAGAAGAAGTTGTACTTGAAAACAACAAGCCACACAAAGGTGAACGTTATACCTTGTTGTGCTTTGAGACGGTATGTTTTACAAGAGGAAAGATGTCAGGGATGAGGACTAAGTGGCTGTGTCTGATAAAGTGCAGTGTGCAGCCACTTCCCTAAAACTTTCAATGGGATGCATCCAAAACTGTCTCCAAGGCAGTGGATCAGACAGTTTCGAATTATACTTCTGACCTTACTTCACATCCCGATGCCCCCGGGTTAA
The DNA here is from genome assembly GCA_916700685.1 of Adelosebastes latens. Taxonomy (NCBI): domain Eukaryota; kingdom Metazoa; phylum Chordata; class Actinopteri; order Perciformes; family Sebastidae; genus Adelosebastes; species Adelosebastes latens. The sequence continues at coordinate 46,026 of CAKAKR010066163.1, forward strand.
TGCACTTCATTACATCTCGCAGACATGTAGCATTTCTGAGTATGCACACAATTACTGCTCTGAGGGAATACAGCACATGCAGCTACCATCTTGCACACAAGAACACAGACTTAAAAGCAAATATATGAGCGCTCTTTGGCTAAAAAGTGGGGGGAAAAAAAGAGACTCATGGTTTGTGTCCATGACAAGTTGCCCAAATACAAAGCTTCTCATTGTCTTCAAACATGTCGTTTTGTTTGATCAAAAGCCTCCAAAACTAACCTGGATCCAGATCCCCTGAATCACCCCCAAGACTGTCGTTGTTCAGTGATTCAGACTAGTCTGGTGCTGGGCTCACTGTTGGAGGAACAATCAGAGCTTTATAGGGGGAGTTGAAAATGGAGACTTCACCTTTCCTACATACTGTATAGCTAGTTAGCTATATTCATGACAAATAGAGACAGAAAAATCATCATCATCATAAGATATAATGGAGATATGTGAAATGGGACACCCTGATGAGCTATCTAAAGCTTGACAATAGGGGCTCAGACACTAAGCACATAGGAAACATATTTTAAATCCCAACACGCTGTCTAGATTTGAAAAAGTGAACATTTTATACTAAATGGTCCCACACATTTATTCCATCAGTCTAAACTTTGATCAAGGTAAGATGCAATAAATAGAGTCTAGCAAGTGAAAATAACAATAGTACAATTTCAATGGATTTCAGAGTGGAGTATTTAGAAGTCCCCAACCATTAACGTAACATATCTTCATAGCAACTGCTACCTGAAGCTCTCCTTAAAAACACACACAGATAGAGACATTATAGTGTTATCAATTTCCATTCCACGTGGACCTCTGCAAACCACACTAAAGCTCGTACATTTAAGTTTTTACCCTTTAAAAGATGCTTTTCCTATTCCTTAGTCTAGTTTGCTATTCTGGAACATGACATTGTGCAACGATTTTATTTTTGTTTAACAGACATTTAAAAAAAGGCAGCAGATCTGAGCACTTTGCCATCTGTACAGGCCGGCTGCCAGTGAACTGACATCAATATTCTGATATATTTAGGCTACTTATATATGCAGAGAACTGAAATGAGTCACTTCACACATTCACCCCGAGAGCTATAGTGGCATCTTTGCATAGAAACACATTTGGTGCTATTTCAATGACTCCATGCTGTCTTCTATGGAGCGTTATTTATGCCAGAAAACTGGATAACTTTGCAGTGTTAGAGAGAGTGCTGACGTGTCAACGTTCGCCGGCGCCTCCTTCCATTTCGATCGTGTTGATGGAGAAAACAGGCGATTGCATGGCGCCATTGAAATATTTGACTTTGCGCCTGGATAACGTATGTCTGGATAAGTACATTGGATAACGTGTATGTCTGGGTAAGCAGATGGATAAGGTACGTGTGGATAAGCATATGGATAACGGCCAATTCACCTGCGGGAACTCTGTTCTAAACTTGGACAGATCTGAACCAGAGGGCTAGCAACATCAGTAGGGACCCAACCCACCTGGGTCACAGCCCGTATAAACAGACTGAAGGACAGCTTGTTTCCCCAGAGCTGTAGCCTCCATTCTAACAATTTTGAAAGTGAATTACAATGACCATTCAAATATATGGCTGTCATACAACGGCTCAGAAAATCCCCTTCAATGTGCCTCGACAAACTATAGCCTACACACTGAATGTCCCAAGTTAGTTTCTGGGTGTAAAGGTGTGTGCGACTGTTGTGCTATGACTAAACTCCCAATACCAAGTGCATTATATTTTGCACAGCCCTAATCCAGAACATCATTGATAACTTTTTCAATTGTTACGCCATTAGCTGGTATTGTTTTGACAGTTAGCTATAGGGTGGTCTGCATTTCACATCTGTGGATTGTATTCTTGTTGATGATATTGTTTGATCTACCCTAAGGTTCTGCCCCTTCAGGGCTTGAACCCTAAACATGTTAAAAGGTATGTGCAAAAAAAGGCGTAAAGGCACAGACAGTGTTTCATCTAAGCTGATAGTTGGTACAGTGAGATGTTGTCGCCATGGTGATGGTTAATGAGGCCATCAGTAGTCCTGCTTGACCACTGTCCACATAGGAGTAATTGTGAAGAAGAAATGTGGCTTACGAATGACACTCCTCAACGTCTATCACAGCCTTGCATCGACGGCTGACATCCTGCCACCACTTCACATGGAGCCTCTGTTGTACTCGCTTTTGTAACACAGTCTCTCATTACTGGTTTCTTTCATCAGTCTTTGTGAAAATGAAACGTGTTCCTGGTATTCGCTATCCATTTTAAGCGTTTAAAGAAGAAAAAACTACAACATCCATGACATGATTACCAGTACAGCTTATTACCATTTCTGCTGCTTATAAAGCACCTACACTGTTTGTCCCTTGCAATCCATTCTCGACTCGACTGGCCTCGGCCTATGACCGTCTTGGGCTTGTGGTAAATTGTGTTCTTCAAAGCCACTGAAAACAGTGAATCACATGCCATACTGTTGAGTAAGGTTACGTTGTAGGGCTGGGTTTTTTAGTCATTTGCATGATTACAAATGTCAATGTGAGGTTTCATTTCTACACAAACTAACAGATTCTCACTCCCAACTCGTTAAATACCGCTGCTTAGTCAGTGCTCCTCAGCATCGGAGACTTAATACACTCGTTACATGCATAGTGTCCTTTCAAAATAAACTTCTGTTTTTATAGGAAGTTCGATTTAGGCAACACAACCACTTAGTTAGGATTAGGAAACGGTCGTGGTTGACGTTAACTTCACTGACTAGCGACTCACGACTGACGATACCGACGAGTCATGTGACTAAAGACCGACGTGACAAAATAAGTCAACGTTTAGTTTCACACGGGACACGAACAGCGGTCTCCTAGTTGAAAGTCCTGTGTTTGTTTGACCCATCCACCTGCCCTGAACGGACTCTCAGACTATTAAATCTACGTCACTTGCTCCGACCGTCTATTAACGCCGCGGGCGGGTGCGGGTGGGTTTACATTGGAGTTCGTTGAATGCCCGGTTCGTCACACACTTTTGCTAAACGGTGCCTCCGTGCGTTGGTTTCTGATGCAGAGGGGGCGCTGACCAATCGGCGGTATTTGACGTGTTGGGAGTGAGAATGCGTTGCACAAACATGTATGTATGTTAATTGTAATATGTCTGAGCACACGCAGGTCAGTTGAGCTGTAGTCTCCGAGTAGGTGTGAACGTGTTTCACTATCTGTCAGCCCTGTGACAGACTGGCGACCTGTCCAGGGTGTGACCTATGTGCCTCTTGCCAGGGCATGCAGGGAAAAGATCCAATCCACTGTGACCCTGAAACCCATTCACCAAATTGAAATTGTAGTGCCACACATAAGCAGCGGTTTCGTCAGGATAAGCAGGTTACAGATAATGGACGGGAGGATGGATGTTTCTGTTGTAATAACTAGAAAAAAAGCTGAATGCTTAGCACAAGCAGCAGCAGCCTACATGAGGGAAAAAAACTGAACTTCATCACCAGATTTTCCATTAAAAACGTCAGTCAGTGCTGGTCGGATTTTTTGATTGACAAATGATCTCGGGGAGGTGTGGAGCAAAAACACCACAGCAATTAGCACTTAGCATCGCAGACGGGGGAGTATATAAACAACACTTTACATTCTGGTCCAGGACCTGTCAGACCTTTGCATATCAAATGTTTGCAGCTCTTGACAAATGAGGTCCAGCGAGTTTAGCTGAGAATGTGAAGTGAATCTCGCTGAATCATGACGGATTGGCCGGTCCGCTGCCAGCAGGGAAAGTCCCTGGGATCTAGACCGGGTCCTCATCAGACTACAAATGAAGCTGCTAATACTGGAAGCAGATCTGCTAATCAAACACACACACACATCACATGTACACATAACGTCTCATCCACACTGGGAACGTCAGGAGCACGTGGCGACCGCGTGGTGGCTGCATAATTCACACGTCAGGTGTTCACACCAGCTGTGTGTCTGCTGCGTTTCTGCTGCTGTCAGCCCTTTCTTTCTACATAGAGTTTGCCTTTTAATTGCCATTTCATTTAATTATAAATGTCATTTATATTTATTTTAGACAGAGAAAGGTTAAGAAACATGTGGTAATTTGTAAATAACAGTAATAATCGACAATTAAAACCCGGTACTATATTCATTCATGGGGCTCTCCAAGTCACTGCATGTTCTACAACACTGTCCTGCAAATATTTCAGAATAAAGGCATTGTGTTAACAAATGAAGGAATTCTGTCCACAGAAAAAATGCTTGAGGGCTTTTATTTTGAAATGAAAGCAGGAAGTGTTGATTTAAAAATAAGTCTTTACTTTTTTCATCTCCGTAACATTTTCTATAGAGAGACATCGAAACTGTAGTAATGTTGCTGGTATGATGTCAATATACAGTCAATAGATCCCTTTCACTGTCTGTTGTTGCTGTGAACCGCGCAGCACGCGTCTAAAATAGGCGAGACCTCGAATCTCTAGAAGAGCTGAGACGCTGTGGCTGCTCTAACCTGTTAACATGGACGCCGAAATAAAAAACAACAGGTAGCCGCCACGCGCTCCTGACGTTCCCAGTGTGGATGAGGCTTAACAAGCCCATGGAAGAGTTTCAGTCAAGACAGGACATAAACAGAAGTCACAGAGTTCACATCGAGGTCAAACTCTAGGGGCGAGCGACACAGACAGAGAATGAAGATAAAGTGAGAGAGACGGAGGGTATAAAGTTGATTCTTCCAGCCTCTCCAGGAACTTTTTCATATCTCATCAGCACACACCACACACCTATTCTCCATAGAATCCAACGATAATTCCACTGTTATCTTTCTCCATGTGTTTAAGCCTCTGAGGGGTTAAGTACCCTTGGCTGAGGGCACGCTGGTGCTGCATTCCCATGAGGGAGAAGGTTTGAGATGGCTGCCGCAGTTCTGCTCACACGAGACGAGAGCAGCAGTTCCTTGGGGATATTTCCCTTTTTCTGCTCCGCTGTGGCACCAGGTGGTAGGAGGGAGTCGACAGCGGGAACCCGTGGGACTCTAATTAAAATGGTGCCAGAAATCCCTGCTGCGAGCTGAGCGTACATTAAAATACAGTACATTATGAAACCTGTACGGAATGTATGACTTCATGCACCTTTAGGTGCAGGCTGGTAACTGAGTTTTACATACGCATTTGAGATTCCTGTGAGAAACCACATTAAGGCATGAAATCACATAAAACATGTACATGTGCTGCTTCAGACTTCCCAGGTAGCCCAATTTACATACAGCTGGTCAGTAATCAGATACCACATTTACATAGTAGTAATACCACAAAGTAGCAATACCACAATGGAAAGAAAAACTCTATTATTACAAATAAAAATAATTAATATTTGATTAGTTGTAAAAGATTGTAAAGCATCAAATGTAGAAGTACGATGTCAAATTCGGTTGTCCAGTCAGCTTGATTCCAGTCAGGGAACTGTGTTGCAGGGTCTATGTGCATATAGGCTCCATTGGTACATTGTAGGCTACGCCATCACTGCCAAACACCTCCTCAAAGATGGGACTACCTGCCAGACGTGCCACATGGAAACGTTGGGCAGGTTGTGTTTTGTCCAAGTCTCTGATGCCAGGTGGGTGATATGACATGATATTGCAAGGTATTTTTGCAATACAAAAAATGACTCTACTAAAATGACCCTTATCTCTACTTTGCCCAAACTCAGAAGGTTTTCGTGTATTCCCAGATACTGCTATGTATGTGCCGCTCTGGTTAATTACTGCAGGACAATTGTGATCATTCAATCATTGGTAACTATAAGCTTTAATCAGATCCTACTTACGTTGGTTAGTAGGTGATGGTGTATGTGGCCTTTGTTGTATGATGCAGCACTTTGTTCTTATGTGTGTTTCTCAACACAGATATGTATATAACAATATGGTTAAGTTTATTATATGAGAACATTTTTACCACATTAGGATTTATACCAGTATCATGATTACAAAGTGAAAAAATCAATATGAACAAGAATACTTTTATTATATTATAAACTGCACAGCAAATTAAATGTTCCCACCATTGTTGTCTTTATTCACAGTTACTATGCGGTTCTGTATATATGGCCCTGTTTCTTGTTTCTTTCTATCCCCATGTTCCTCGTAACTATAAATACATGAAAAAAAGAATCAAGAAAAAATACTCTCCTTGGAGTGTTAAATTACTCAAAAGCATTGCAATGCATCAAAATCCAATTTCCAACTAGGGTTTCAGACCATGTATACTTACAGGAAACTAAAGGTAGTTATACTTTGCATGCGAGTAGGTAAAAATGAATCCAATGCAGTAAAATAGAGTTACAGTATATCAGAAAATAGAAATGTAGTAGCAGACGATGAATAGCTGCATTTAACACTCTTTAGAGGTACTATTTTATCCAAATCTCACGCCAAAGAGCGTCTGCATCCTTTTGTTCACGCTGATGGGCCATTAACGCCTCATCAGTCTCCATCTCTGTAGTGCAATGTGAGACTCAGGCTGTGCCGCCATGTTTCTAGAGCGCAGCAATGACATCAGTCCATGCGTAGCCCCCATACACCACACACAGCTCATCTAACAGTTAGAACCTACATAAAACTGATATACTCATAATAGTGTACACTGTAAAAAAAAAAGCCCTTCAATGGTACTGTCCATATGACTTCATTTTAAAAAGTATATTTTCTTCCAATTAATTAATTTCTTTAATTCATAATTTTTTTTTTAAGTTACACATACATAAAAAGTGTGAATATTTTAGTAACTCATTATTTTCTATGATTTTATTGAACTTAAAATAAATTGATTAAACAAAACTCAGTTTAAGGGCTTATATCGAAAGTAAAGGGTCATGGTCATGACCCGCCCACATGCAGCAATGGGACATCTTGGCTCTTCCTCCATTCCTCAACTTTGTCTATGAGTACTTGATTTTTTAGCATACAGTCAAATACATAATACTGAGTTTACCCAACTCAAAATACCAAGAAGTTCACTAAACTGACAAAAAATAGTTGGCAAATGTTGCCTAATTTGTTTTTTTAGTTAGATATAAGTTACAGTTTTTACAGTGTAAAATGTGCTATTTTCATATGATATCTATTTTTAGAAAAACTATTTTCATGCTGCCACCAGATGCAGGAACGGTCCATGACGAAGCAAAAGTACTGGAACAAACGTTGTTTTTGAAAACTAAATGCCAGCAAATATGGACTGAAGCAGCAAAAGTCACTAGAAATGGGCATTTAAAGGGCTTTTTTCCATGATGGCAATACAAGTCTGATGTACAAAATCTCAAATCAGGAATGTTCTTAAATATTCTAGTTTCTCTCCAGAAGACGTCCTGTTGAATCATTATCTGAATTGGAACTGAATTCACATAACTTCTATTTAATTTATGTTCATCTTTCATCAACAAATGAGACGGTTTGCGATCTGTTTGTACGTCATGAGAACAGCAGAGAGCGGTGTGCACGAGGACCTTAAAATGCACAGTATGAGGATCTATGCTTGCCATGAGCCAGATGCAGTGGGCATCATCATCATCGAGGGAATCCCAGTGCTTACTCATCTTGACAATCTGCTCAGAGCATGCTGCCTACTCCTCGGGGGGGCATACACACTGCACCTCAAGTATCCTTCCAAACTTATCCAAACTTTTGAGGTCTTTCAAAGACTTTTTTGTGGGACTTGATACACAGCGCCCAAAACCAACCTCCAGGTGTGTTAGCCTTAAAAACAAGCCTCTAGCCTAGACAGTCAAACATGGAGCTTACACTCATGAAATGCTGCTTTAGTGTTTGTGTTCAAGAATGTTGAACCTTTTTTCTGGGCCTGATGAGTATGATTCTTCAGAATATTGTAGTGTGAAGGTGTTCAAGCTGCACTTTATAATCAGAAGTTCGGGTGTATAAATTGTTTTAAATGTAACATCATATACACACTAAAAGACACACTATTGTGACGGTGTTCTACTGCAAGCTGAGGGCAGAAGTTCTGGTATGTAAATTGATTTAACGTTAAAATATTTAATATTATATACACACCAAACGAAACTACCGTCAAAGTGTTACACTGAGCTGCATTTTAGAAGCTGGGGTCGGAAGTTCTGCTATGTCAATAATTGTTTTAATCTTAAAACATTTTAACATTAAAAAATGTAATACTGAATACAGATTTACTCGAGTGTTCAACTATTTAACTCTTTAAACAGCATATTTTTATAGCTGTTATTTGCTGTTTAAAACATGTGTGAAAAGAATACCTCTCTTTCCTTTATTTGTAAAAATAAGTTAATGGTGACTAATTATTTGAAGCAGATTAGACTTAAAACAGAGAAAGGAATAATTGGTCAAAATGAATAAGATTGAGTACATGAATTACTTCAAATCAAATTCTTACTTCTTTCTTTTAAAGGCTACTTATTTTAATTAAGTTTGATATGGTTAATATGCTGACCTTTTTGACAATGGATTCAACTCAAATTTGTGGGATTTTTCTACTAGACCTTACTTCATTTTTTAGCATACAGTCAAATACATAATATTGAGTTTACCCAACTCAAAATACCAAGAAGTTCACTAAACTGACAAAAAATAGTTGGAAAATGTTGCCCTAATTATCTTTTTTAGTTAGATCTAAGTAACAGTTTTTACAATGTAAAATGTGCTTTTTTCATATGTTATCTATTTTTAGAAAAACTATTTTCATGCTGCCACCCGATGCAGTAACAGTCCATGGCGAAGCAAAAGTACCGGAAACAAATGTTATTTTTTTGAAAACGAAATGCCAGAAAATATGGACTGAAGCAGAATATTTTGTTAGATAAAACATGTTGTGAATGTTTGAAATGGTTATATCTGCCTTTTTTCTATACATTTTGACTTTTGGACTGAAAACTGAGACAATTACAGAGACGAGGAGCACAACAGTAAAATATGAATGAACTTAAACAGGATGACAAATTGTCATCTATATGACTTCTTTCTTATCTGCCACATACAGTTTGGTTTGGTTAGGTTTATGGTTAAAATGAAGCAAAGATCATGGTCGTGGTTAAAAGAAACCAATGTTGACGGTCAGCAGGAAACCAGAAATGAACGACCAGCAGTCAACAAATAGTCTCCACTGTCTGACACATTGTTGACGTATCCATCCTCCCCAACCTATTTCCCAATGAAGCCTCTGGTGCAAAAAACAAATCACGCTACTTCCTACTTCCTGACAGGCAACAGTCATAACTCACACGGTCACTGCAGGTCCTAATCAGGTAAATGTAAGAACGGGTCATTTCAGGCATTTGAACAAATAACAAATGCTCACATTTGTTGTGAGGACAATCTCTTCTTTTCAAGACATCATTTCCCCCCCACATTTTCCAGACAGACGCCGTACATGCAGACACAGGAGGCAGAATGCAGCACAAATCAAACGGTGATTTCTTTTGAATTTTTAGAAGTAACACACTCTACGAGCTGTTAGGCTGTCTTCATTGTTTGGTTAACACTCGGCTTTACAAAACATGCCTGCTGATATTAAATGTACTTTGTCCCTGCTAATGTCTTACAATCTACTGGATATACCAATATATCAGAAACCTGATTGGAATTGTGTTGCACAGTAAAAACTAGGACAGGATGTCCAAAGTTTTTCGTTTAATTCCTTATCTAGTCTCCCCAGGACTAGTGTTCTAGTTTTCCCAGGGCTAGTGTTCTAGTCTCCCCAGGACTAGTGTTCTAGTCTTCTCAGGACTAGTGTTCTAGTCTTTCCATGACTATAGGTGTAGTCTTCTTCCCAGGACTAGTTAGTGTTCTAGTCTTGTCTTCCCTGAACTAGTGTTCTAGTCTTTCGAGGGCTAGTGTTGTAGTCTTCCAAGGACGAGTGTTCTAGTCTTCCAAGGCCGAGTGTTCTAGTCTTCCAAGGACTAGTGTTCTAGTCTTCCAAGGGCTAGTGTTCTAGTCTTCCAAGGACTAGTGTTCTAGTCTTCCCAGGGCTAGTGTTCTAGTCTTCCAAGGGCTAGTGTTCTAGTCTTCCAAGGGCTAGTGTTCTAGTCTTCCAAGGACTAATATTCTAGTCTTTCCAGTACTAAATGTGTAGTCTTCTTCCCAGGACTAGTTAGTGTTCTAGTCCTGTGTTCCCAGGACTAGTGTTCTAGTCTTTCCAGGACTAGTGTTTTAGTCTTCCAAGGGCTAGTGTTCTAGTCCTGTCTTCCCAGAGTGTTCTAGTCCTGTATTCCCAGGACTAGTGTTCTAGTCTTTCCAGGACTAGTGTTTTAATCTTCCCAGGACTAGTGTTCTAGTCCTGTCTTCCCAGAGTGTTTTAGTCCTGTATTCCCAGGACTAGTGTTCTTGTCCTGTCTTCCCAGAGTGTTGTAGTCCTGTACTCCCTGGACTAGTGTTCTAGTCCTGTCTTCTCAGAGTGTTCTAGTCCTGTATTCCCAGGACTAATGTTCTAGTCTTTCCAGGACTAGTGTTCTAGTCTTCCCAGGACTAGTGTTCTAGTCCTGTCTTCCCAGAGTGTTTTAGTCCTGTATTCCCTGGACTAGTGTTCTAGTCCTGTCTTTTCAGAGTGTTCTAGTCCTGTATTTCCAGGACTAGTGTTCTAGTCCTGTATTCCCAGGACTAGTGTTCTAGTCTTGACCAGAGAGCTACATTGAGGAATTCCAGCTTTTCAAGGGTTTCAAGATGCACAACTTATTATAAGTAAGCTGTATAATTGTTTTTCATTATGCATTGATTAAACAGGAAGAAATATACAGTATAGCTCGGTTCATCAACAGGCTCTTGTAGCGTTTTTAAATAATTTATATGATGATCTACTAATTCACTGGATAATGCTGATTCTCCTTGAGATGGCTAGATTACCAGGAGGCTATAGTTTATCAGGTTTATTGTATTTTTGGACTGTCTGTAGTACGTGTGCCTCTGTTCTCCCACGAGCAGAGTTTCTTGTCTTGATAGACGAAGCGTTTTCTTATAATCTCTGATATTCAGGCACACACACTTCCACAACACACTGTACCGTATTGTCTTTTATTATTATTGGGGAGCAGAAGATATGAGGGAGCAGTAAAAGCCCTTGTTGTTTTCACCTGTCTTTCCCCGTCTCATCCTCACACATCTCCTTCCTGACTCACTCTCCACACTGATGCTCTGACGGTTATACTGTATACTGGTCCAAAGAACACTGGAAAAGGCCTCACGTGTTCCGAAAACTCCCAATAGTCTTGTCAGTGTCCACCCTGACATATGTAACATTATATAGAATTGATTGCCGTCTATGAGAAGCAATTGAAGCCAACACAACTGCAATGATTTGATAACATGACAAAGAAAAAAGTCAATAGCACCAACTTAAATTTATTGAGACCATTGTCTATATCTTGATACTACATTTAATACAATGTGATGCTTGAAAGGGTTCCTCCAGTGATTTACCCTCCATGGCTGGTCATTACACGTCTTTCTAACGACACACTGCTCTGCTACATTGGTCAGCCTGTCCTCCCCCAAACAGCGACCCCATAGGTCATTTGTACTGCAGCGTATTATGACCCATATTTATGTTTCGTTAGGAGGCGATCCTCTAGTGGCCATGGTAATTAAAGAGGGAGCAAACCAGAAGTCAGGTGACGTGGTATAAAGAGTAGTTTTAATAGTAACAAAGTCCTCATAGGGTTGGGGGGAAGTGGTTGTGGTAGATGAGTCAAACAAACACAGGACTTTCACCCAGGAGACCCATGTTCGTCTCCCGTGTGAATCCAAAAGTCAATGTTGAGTTATGTTTACTTACGTAAGTTATGTCACGTAAGCCTGTGATGTCACTATGCATACTTTACGCCACTAAGTCACTTACGTAAAGGGATGTCACGAGAACCGCCTGTAATCAGGATCCAAAATTAACAAGTGCCAAATTCGGGTTGATTTTCCGTTTGAATACTTTGAATGATGGATTTTTATCAATATAAACATTAATCTAAAACCGCTGAATGCTTACACACCATAGACTGTACAGTCTGTGTTACACACACGCCCAGATAGATAGATACACGCACATAGTATATATACACGTACATTACGCTAATGTATAACTTAGAGCTTGATAGAAGACGTTACAAGTTAAAATATAATTTTAGTCAGCTGTTAACTTCGCTTGCTTTGGACACCTGACGGTGGTCGCAAAACACAGGGGAGAGTTCCCGTCACTCCACTCAGCGGCAGGAAACAAGACACGAGAAACCTCCGTTGGTCTGGAGGAGCTGCAGCATTTATATCTGCACAAACTGAAACTTCCACTGAACATTCACTGATATTCTCAGAGCTAAACTAACTCTGTCTTCTGCTACGCTGCTCGCTCGTTTTCTTACACACAACTGCCGTTCTCTCTCTCTCTCTCTCTCTCTCTCTCTCTCGCTTTCGAAACCCACTTCCTAAGCACACACACGCACACACACTCTCGCACCGGCTCTGCTATTCTCTAAATGACCTACACTACTCCCACAACACAGCGCTGCATTTCAAAATAATGTCTTATTAATTTTTCACTGGTACACACCAGGGATGTAATAAAGTGAAAGGTACACACAGTACTTCACTGTACTGCCATTTTCATCTGTTGTCATTACCTCCGCCAAGGCCAACCTAGGAAGGAGGTTATGATTTCACCGGCGTTGGTTTGTTGGTTTGTTGGTTTGTTGGTTTGTTAGTTTGGAGGAATACTGCAAATGTCTGCGATGGATTTGAATGAAATTTTTTGGAGGGGTGGGGTGTGGCACAATTAACAATCCATTAGATTTTGGTGACGATCCGGATCACGTCTAAAACTGTGAGTCTGCAGGTCGATGAATCTCCTGAGAGATGGCACTCAGCAGCCCGTTAGCTTTTTGCTACCAGCTGCTCTGATTCAACAATGTTGAGCTGAAAAAAGGGGAATGTAGACTGAAATTCAACCGTGGTGTTCTTCTGTCGGGAGATAAAGATAAAAAAGAAAGAAAATAATCGTCGATCCTTCTTTTGATTTCAATCGTCAAGATTTTAAACCAATTTCGATTGATTTCCGATTTAGAATCAAAATTGTGACACCCCTAATCAATTCAGTGATCAGCGATCCAATACCATCGATGCAAAGTGAAAACACTGATACGTATCATCTTTTCGATACACCTTTATTTTGAAATTCCAAAAATGTCATGTCTGTTTCAACATTTACGCCAAAGCGCACCTCATTCCCAAACATCCAAACAGTGTTGGCGGCGTAGCTTCGGTTATGCTTTCCGCGAGGACGGACATGAGCTGATGTGGAATCATGACGAGTAAAAGACAGAGGGAGAGTGTGTGTGTGACGGCGAGTAGCAGTAACATTATAGCTGTGAACCCAGCAGTGCAGGTGGTGTATATTACAGCTTATTTGTCGGTAAATAAATGCTACAGCTCCTCAAGACCCAAGCTAAGTTCCAGCGCTGGTTAAAATAAAGGGAGTTAGCCCCAAGGTTAACCCCTGGTGGCTGGCTGCAGTATAAACCCCGCCTCCATTTTTTCCCAAAGATGTTTTTTGTCATTTTAAGCAGTTCTTATCACGCTGATGTACGTTCAAGTGTTCATTTTACTGATAAGTTTGTTTTTAATTAGTTATTGATGCTATAAAAAGGGGGAGAGATGTCATGATTGGCAGCTGTGAGTCAGCCGTGCTTGGCTTGTGATTGGTTCGGGCGGGTGACCTTCAATAGCGCGGCTCCACCCCCCCAATCTCTACTACTTTTATTAAAAAAAGAAGAAAAAAAGGATTGTTTTTCATTTACATGTCTGGAAGAGCCCAGTAATAAAATTGTCAAATCATATTTCAGTTGCTTTTTGTGAGTTGATATAAATGTAACTGATTGTGTTAAATTAGCATATGACATTGTCTCATATCGATCGCAGGCCCCTGAATTGAATTGAATAAAATTCGAATCGTATCATGGCAGACTTTGTGATATCTGCAAATATCGTATTGTTGTCCAGAGAATCAAAATAATATTGTATCATGATGAAACTGGTGATTTACACCCACTAATGACAATTTCCTGTAATGACCTTTCAGTGATGTTGGAACATTTTACATGTTTTTATCATTTACAGTATTAGTCATACGGGCATGGCGACCTCGGGCTTGGTGGTGTCTGTCAAGGTTGGTGGCCATAGAAGTGGAAGTCATAGCAATAACAGTAATAGTATGAAAAGAAAGAATAGTAATACATGTGAACGAGCATGATAAATCTGAGCATTGCTTTGATTATCTGCTGCTTTGACCAATTCATTTGGAACATTTGGCCCTCCAGCAGCTAGTGGGCCTAATTAGGCTACCACTTTTATCCCGGCTCACATGTCCAATGATCATCTAAACGTGTTTTCTGTGGCCAGAATATACCGTACATATATATTTTCCAGAGAATGAGTCTGTGCTGCTACAGTGCTTCAACCCTCCCCCCATTCCCATCATCTATCTCATGCAGCCATCAGAACAATCCCCATTCACTAATTGGCCTATTAGTTTTGGCATTAGCCGTGGGGGGAGGGTCCTGCAGCCATTACTGCAGCAGCAGCCTCTGACCGGAGCACTGATTGACTAGTTGGCTGGCTGTTGGGGATATGAGGTGAGAGGACGACTAATGCCGGAGCAGCCACACCATTAGCTAACTAAAACAATTGTCCATGCACTTCCCCCCCTAATGACACACACATCGCCTCTTGGACCAATTACTCATAAACATGGAGAGGAAAAGGCCGGCGTCTGCATGTGCATCTTTGATTAGCACTCGCCACTGCATTTCTGCTCAAACAATCCTGTCACACGCAGAACGCCTCCACAGGCCATTTGTCAAAGAGCGTTAAGGTCTTTATTTACAGCTCTATGTCCAGAGCCAGCAACTCATGAGATGGCGGGGAAATTCCAAAAGAGCACGCATGTAGCGGCCGTGTCAATGATTTATGTATTTTTTGTGGACCAGGAGGAAGGTGTGGAAGAAAACGGGGTGCCTGCTCACATCGAAAGCCCAACACAAGCTATTAAAAGGAGTTATGGCATGAACACAACTCTCATTCAGTCTCGGTTATTGATTCTGGATCATCTTTTGGCAGAGTGTATTTCATCGATGGAGGAGGAGGTGATGGCGAGGCATGGATGATGGCTGTCATGAATAAAAACAGCCCGACAAGATAAGAACAGGACAGGAGCACAGAGAGACAGAGTCAATAAAAATAAAATGGAGGTACGAGGTGTAAAGACGGAGTGAACGGCATCAGTTGCTCCACCCACAGCAGAAGAAAGATGGCGTTAATTCAGTTTTATTTTTTTTAGGTTTCCAAGAGTCTCTTTCTTAACCCCATAAGACATTTTTAATGTTGTTTCCAATTTCATATTATAAAATAAATTGTGACCAATTTAACAACCAAGGGGAAACGTTTTTCTGGTTCTGTTAAAAGTTGTGAAAATATAAATATAATTTCAGAGTTGATCAAATGTGCACAAAATATTGCACTACTTTTAAATTAAAGGTCCCATATCGTGCTCATTTTCAGGTTCATATTTGTATTTCGTGTTTCTAATGGAACATGTTTACATGCTGCAATGTTAAAAAAAAACACATTATTGTCCTTGTACTGTCTGTTTGAATATACCTGTATTTACCCTCTGTCTGAAACACTCCATTTTAATGCATTTCAATGGAATTGCAACGGAATTGCGTTGCTAGGCAACAGCTTGGGTCCATGTTTACTTCCTGTCAGCTGATGTTATTTGCATACACTGCAACAGGAAATAAACTGGGACACATTTAGAATGTCTAAGTTTAAAACCGTGAAATGGTCTAAATATTGTATATATGTGACATCACAAATGGACAGAAATCCTAACGGCTTGTTTCAAACGCGCAATTTCTGAATACGGGCTGTGTGTATTTCTCCTTATATTGAGAATTTTGATAGTTTAACAGTATTTATATAGCACTTAAACCTGCTTTATAATATAAAAGACCTGAAAATCTCACTTTTTAAATATGGGACCTTTAACAAATGCCCATGGCATACATTTGCAAGACTTAAACTCAAATGATCTCTTACGCGTCATGAGAAACGACAGGGTGTTTTTGTTATCTGCCCACGTCTGCGATGGTCCAGCCAAATTTATGACATGTGTTAGTTTAAATAGAGCTTTAGAGTATAGCGAGGCCTGAGGTTTCAGGTTCTCCGAGCATTCATTACACAATATTAAAGTGTTGGACAGAATTCTTACAGGCTCAACATAACCAAAATGTGAAATTTGTCCTGAAGGTGGTGCTAGATTATAGAAAGATCATGGCGTCATTTAAATCAAAAAAGTTTAATTTTCTGGGAATGATGGGTGTGTTGAGTAAACTTCTGTCTTTTCTATATGAAATATCTTGTGGGCAGATCTGATTTTTGGCCTGAGGATGGCACTTCAGAAAGGCTCACTGAGTGTCCAGAAAGACAAGAGTTCATCCTCTGGGGATAAATATTATGTCACTTGATTTTGACATCTCTCAACTAAAACCTTTAACCTTTCATCGTGACTATAACACAAGGGTCAGGGAGTCCACAACATCAATTAATATCCATTATAAATGTCATGGGAATCTGAACCAAAGCTTTGAACAGATGGACTAAACGTCACCATCATCTGCATTACCTCTCGTGGGGCAAAGGCAGTGTTTTACTCCTGTGACGTCGGTGTAATTTGGAAATACCCATCACATTGTGTTCTTGTCTCCGATGGGTGACCCTCTCTTCTTCTTCTCTTGTTTCTCCTCCCTCCCCTCCTCCTCCTCCTCCTCAGGCTCTGACACCCATCTTCCCCCCACTTGCTTTTTTCACTGTCGGATCAATATGCCCCCTAAGTGCTGTCTGACTATAAGGCATATTCCACTTTTAAGTTCACTTCACACAGCGGTGGCTGTAACTCAATCTCCACATTACACCACTCCCTGATGATGCCCGGTGCCATTCTTACAGCTCCTCTAATGTGGGCTAATGTCTCTGTGTTGTGTCTGTCTGTGATGCAGTATCATAAAACCAATAGATTTACTAACTATAGTCTTCACATTCCATTTAGAAGTTTAGCATCACATGACTTTAAAAGTGAACATATCCGGCTAATTCTCGCCACCGATCAGCCAAAGTGCCTCACTTGAAGGCTCCTAAACAGTAGAAACTAGAGACCATCTCTGCCTTCATTTGGATCTCAAATACACACCTGTGAAGTTTTGTGAGGTGACGCTATCATGTTCACAAAATCTGTGTTGAGACAGAGGTGTAGAATTTGTATGTAAAATACGCCTAGGTTAAAGGGGCTATAAATGTCTTCTCTGCTGAAGAATGTTGTTAATTGTAATTTTCTATATAAGTAATACGCCCAGGGGAGGGGCTATTAGTTTAAAAGGGGGTCATCTTGGCCTGGTGAAGTCAGTCTTCACACACTGTACTGTACACAGTCACATGATATTGATCTTTGCCCAGTTATGTTGACTTTTTTAAAGTTTCCTTTATTTTTATTTTATTTTATTTCTTAAAGTTTTTATTTATCTATTTATTTTTCATTTATGTATTTATTTTATCAGGGTTTTTTTTATTATTATTTTTCATTTTGTTTTATCCATATTTTATTTTATTTTATTTTGTTATGAGGAAAAGGAAGAAAGGAAAATAAAAAAAAAAAACTCCTCAACTGGCAGGGCATGGGCCATGATGCCTCAGCACCAACTGGGCTCCTCCTCCATCTCCTCTCTCCTCCCTCCAACGATTCTATGGATAGAAAAGGGCAAAAGCCCTGAGCTATCAACCAGGCTCAGGAATTTACGTTACGTTTGGGTGAAGTCAGTCTTGTCTTGGTTTGGTTACAGAGAAGGTAACATTCAGTGAACTCATAGATTGCATTTTGGATTGTTTTTTTTTTGTGCCTGTTTCTGACTGGAAAAGTGTGGAGTTATTGAGGAACTCAATTTTCAGTGCTATTTGATGTTTTTGTAGATAGCTTATTTTTCTATTTTTTCCACCTTTTGTAAATATTGGCACTGCTTGCACTTTGGGAGGTCGGCATAATAAAAGGGACTAATACAACGTTTTTCAACTCCCCCAGTGTTTTCATGTTGTACGGAGTTTTGAAGTAGAACCCCGCGACAGTAATGCTGCTGAATAGTCCAAAAAAAAAGAAAAAAAAAGAAAGATAACTTTGGCTAGATTTCAAGGTCAACACTAAAATAATACAAATCTCTTTACAGTCAAATCCAAAAGCTCTGGCTTATTGCTGCTGTCCAGGTCCAATCCTCCCTTCAGCTGGGATCTGCTTTCTATAGGGCTGTACCCAAAAGTTGGAAGATTCAAAGCTTCATTCATAACGCTGGCATTCAGATTCTAAATCAAAATCTGAATGTTGCGTAGCTTTTTTCTTTTATAGATGGACGGCTATTCATTCTGTTTGAAGCCAATATTTGTGCACAGTTGCAGATAAAGAGCAGGCTACACTAATATTATTAGTATTATATTACAGTATTTGTAGAATGAGATTCTGCGTGGCTGTTTCTGACTCTCGTGATTCAAACATTTCCAATATCTCCAGAGAAAAAGTCAAAATGCATTGGAAAAAAATAGTTGTAATCAAAATGTTTTTATCTAAAGACATATTCTGCTTCAATCCATATTTGTTATTGTTTAGTCTTTCAAAAACTACATTTTCATCGTGCTGAAAAAATTGTTTGCTCTCCCGCTCGCTGCACAAAGGGAGGCCTGAACTGGCCAGTTCTATTCATTAAAGGTCCCATGCTCATTTTCAGGTTCATACTTGTATTTTGTGTTTCTACTAGAACATGTTTACATGCTGTAATGTTAAAAAAAAACCTTTATTTTACTCATACTGTAAGCCTGAATATGCCTGTATTCAACCTCTGTCTGAAACGCTCCGTTTTAGCGCATTTTGACGGAATTGCAACAGAATTGCGTTGCTAGGCAACAGCTTGGGTCCATGTGTACTTCCTGTCAGCTGATGACATTCACATACACTGCAACCAGGAATAAACTAGGACACATTTAGAATGTTTACGTTTAAAACTGTGTAAAGGGTCTATATATTGTATATTTGTGACATCACAAATGGACAGAAATCCTGACAGCTTGTTTCAAATGCAGAGTTTCTGAATAAGGGCTTTGTGTATTTCCCTGTGGATTGAGTGTTGCGATACTTTCACAGTTTTTATATAGGTCTTAAGCCTGCTTTATAATAAAAAAAGATGAAAATCTCACTTTTTTATAATATGGGACCTTTAAAGATAAGTTGGGGATAATGCACAGCGAGCCAGTTTTTGTTGTGAAAGAATCCTCGACAGGGCGATGCTGCAAGGGGAGTCTTTCACAACAATGACCCGCTAGCTGTACACTATCCCGCTTATTACACAGCTACTTACTGAAGAAATCAATATTTTGAATCAAAAACGGTCCCCCAGAGTCCGAAATCAGAGCTGCGCCCATAGCAACGGTCTGTTATACATAGCAACGGTCTGTTATACATATCAACGGTCTGTAATACATAGCGATGGTCTGCTATAGAGAGATTACGGACCGCAGAACGCCGTGATTGACCAATCAGAATCGAGTATTCAACACAGCCGTGTAATAAGAAAAGGACTAACTCATTTAATCTGATGAATCACTTTATTGAAATTGAGGATTTTGTTCGTTTTTTTTTTCTTTAACGTGATGACATCATAAAATATGATGACATTTAAAGCTCCATTCGAAAAACTCAATAGCAGCTTCAAATGTAAAAACAAAAAAGACATTTGGTACCGTGGTTTCCTCCTCTACTGCTACTCAGCCCTTTGCCTTCCCTTCTCAGCGCATCTTAACTCACTCAGTCGGCCTCTTTCATGTTATTTTGGGATCAATATGTTCTGGAAGCTAGTGAGCCACTACTGCAGGGAGGAAGGGAGGGAGGGAGGGAGGGAGGGAGGGAGGGAAGCGTGAACCAGATTTTGTCAAGCGACGACATATGAGGAAGCATCGCATCTCCGTGTCTTCCTCAGGCCACTTCACCACGTCCTATAGAGAACACCAGCTGTGGACAACACATTCATGGCGTTAACAAGCAGATGAATTTAGCATTCATCTGCTTGTATGCTTTAGTTTGGTTACACCTACAGGCATATGCATACATAAATATGAATATTTACACGTAAAGAATCCACATGCACACATACACATTTGGATTATACACATCAACTATGCACGTTGCTGGTACTGTGCTTGATACTTATATATATACAGTATATATATAATGAGTTATATAATTTTATTTATCAAAGGTATTCATTTTATTTTTTATTTATTTAGGTATTTATCAAAATACCTATTACAAATATAGTAGAACATTTAATAATGAAAAAATAAATAAATAAACTATACAAGTGTGCTTGGTGGCACTGAAAATTGCAGGTGCAAATAAATGACTATAAATTATTTCAAATGTATTTAAATGTTGATTATTTGAAACATTGTCAATGAGTTGCGGTTTAAGTTGAAGCACTTAAAGGAGCGTCAGCTGAACTTGAAGCACTGACATGTTGAATGCATTAAGGGAGCTGAGGTGTTGGTTGAAGTGTTGGAATGAAGGCAGCTGAAGTGGCTGAAAGCAGCGAGAGCCCCGTAGACAGCAGAGTTCTCCTGTACGTACAGCGAGCAATAAACAGTTCAAATCCTCCTTGAAACTGTAAGAAGTGACAGCAGTTGAATTGTCAGTAGACGAGTAAGAGATGAAAACAGTTGAGCTGGCATTTGAAGGGTAACAAGTGAAAACTGTAAACAATGAAAGCAGTTGAATTTATCAAAATACCCATGTGGTGAACGATTAAAGAGAAATCTCTATTTATCGATTCCTCTTATTGATTCTTTCCCACAGTTACGCATTCACAATGACGCATAAGCACACTGTATCATGTTTCAGTTTGTTTTGGACCGGAGACAAGGTGAAGAGAAAAAAAAGCGCTCAACAGCGTGGCGCTACTAAACCTGAGGGGGTGCACCCTATTTTTCCCTGATAAAGCGACACTGTGAACAACAAATCTGTGTTGAACTCAGCAGGAAGAGAGTTGGTAATGTTAGCTGTTAGTAGCCGGTGGGCAGCACAGTCCTGACTGGCTAAATAACAGAGATACGAACGTCAATGGAGGTACCATCGAGTTATTGTTATGAGGCGTTCAAAGTCGGCTCAGGAAAAATTACTAATGGGCGAAGGTTAATTACAACGTTGCCATGATGTGTTCAAATGTAATCTCGTAAAATGTAGTATTGGCGAGAAACTTGAATCAATCCAGTTGTTTGTAGGAGATGTTTTCACATCAATATAAAATAGATATTAGAGAGAGAATTATGACCTGTTTAACTTCATAACACGAGCTCTAAGCAGCTTGCCAAGATTTTTTTTAATCAAAGTAAATATTTAAATAATCATTTGAATTGTGTGTTTTTATGCTAACAACCACTATAGATGACAATAACAAAGTACATAAATTAATATAGTGATAAAATTAAGGTTAAGTCTGACAGAATATGTTTGGCCCCCGGCAACAATCTGGGTTTCTCATGTGGCCCCCCAGGAAAAATAATTGCCCACCCCCGGTCATAATGGTGGTACTTGGAGAGTCAAATATTCTCTGAGGTGGTACGTGGTGTAAAAAAGTTTGAGAACCACTGCTCTATATCATGTGTGACATTATCTGGTCATGTTTATGTTAAGATAGACAGCTCTTCCTTTATTCATTTCATTTTTTTTTCAATCCTGGTAGATTTTTCATTTACAAGATAGTAACCGTGGCGACATCTACACAAATCTGTTTATCAGCAACTGCAAAACAAACTCATCTGTGGCAGTATCAGCCTTTCAACCCCACATTACCTAAAGCTCAACATGTGCTCGCTCAACAAGAACACACACACACACACACACACACACACACACACACACACACACACACACACACACACACAAACACACGAAGACACTCCTTCATGCTATTACCTCAAGCCAAAGTCCCTCTGCCACATTTCAATCTGCATTCATATTAGTGTCAAAGCAGCCGAGCTGCTTGCCACCCCCATGAATAGCCATTACCAATCCATTTGGACTGGGTTATCATCAGCTGGCACTAGCCCCAAATCCCATTTCACCCCTTCTACAAGCTCTTACTCTGTCCCTCACCGACATTATCCGTTATTGGCAAAAATAAAAACATCTCGTCATTTATAGAGCTCCAGCAGGTCAGCGCCTGCTGCAGATCTGCATTCTGCCACATTGCCTCAGTTAGTTCCTCTTCTAGTTTATACAATCATCATTCAGACTTCACTCAGCAATCATTACGTAATGTCTCGAAATCCACATCACTACTTGTGTCCCTCCAATAACTTAAAGGGGACGTATCATGAAAAACTCCCCTTTTCAGTGCTCGTGCACATCCATCTGGGTATCTGGAGTTCCTACCAACGTGAGACACACGTCTCAGCTGCATCTCTTCTAGAGATTCGACGTCTCGCCTATTTTTGACACGTGCCGCGCGTTTCACAGCAACAACAGACAGTGAAAGTGATCTATTGACTGTAAATTGACATCATACCAGCAACATTACTACAGTTTCGATGTCCATCTGTAGAATATGTTACGGAGATGAAAAAAAGTAAAGACTTATTTTTAAATCAACACTTCCTGCTTTCATTTTTTTTTTTGTGGACAGAATTCCTTCATTTGTTAACACAAGGCTTTTATTCTGAAATATGTGCAGGACAGTGTTGTAGAACATGCAGTGACTTGGAGAGCTCCATGAATGAATATAGTACGGGGTTTTAACTGTGGATTATTACTATTATTTACAAATTACCACACGTTTCTTAACCTTTCTCTGTCTAAAATAAATATAAATGACATTTATAATTAAATCAAATGGCCATAATGAAAGGCAAACTCTATGTAGAAAGAAAGGGCTGACAACAGCAGCAGCAGAAATGCAGCTGGTGTGAACACCCGACGCGTGAATCACGCAGCCACCACGGGAACGCAGCCGCCATGCGCTCCTGACGTTCCGATGAGGCGTAAGACAGAGGGGGGATACAGGTATATTCAGACAGACAGCAGGAGAAACTGAATGTAAACATGTTCTAGTAGAAACCCAACATACAGGTATGAACCTGGAAATGAGCCTGATATGTTCCCTTTACATTTTGTATTATAATGTAGTTATCTTCCCCTAACCTGAACCATACATCACAGTTTAGTTACCACGTGTATATATATATATATACTAAAGGAATACATGATCGGCAGTGAACATTTTGCAGATACATATAACATAAAGGTTCTGTTTGATATGTTGAAAAAACTGAGAGCCTAATATTTCCCCGGAAACATACTTTGCTAATGCAAATAGTTGCAGACTGTGTGAAGCTGAAACGGCACACACACAAAAGCAACAAAAGTGTCTTCCTCACTCTTTATCCATCCATCCATCTCTCCGTCTCTGTCTGTCTCTCCTACTCTGTAAGCAGCAGAGCTCAGACTTGCTGCTTTGCCAGTTGCATAATAAATACTGCCTGGTTGGTTCACATGGGATCACAAGCCTCTGCATTAGCATTCCTCACACATGCACACAAACACACACACACACACACACACACACAAGCACGGCTGACAGCAGTGACATCACCAGGCTTGTCAACCCGAACACACTCTCAGCCTTTATACACAGAGCCAAGTACAAACACCTTGATGCTTTTCACTTGCCTCTCTTCACCTCGTCGGTGTATATCCCCCACTGACTGCTCCACCATATACAAGATGTATACACGCATTACAAACAGCTCCGCTCGATAAGTTTAGAGTCAGAATTTCCAAAGTCATTCCATAAATATTAATGTGTTGACACCAAAACATAACATAACACATTTTAGGCTACTAAAAGTCTCTAACTCAGTAGTCAGTCGTGTTAATTTACTGTTCAATCGTAGCTGTAAACGACCCACTAATTTACTGTACAAGCACTGGGACTGGCTACACTTCTGCAAAGTCATTCTTTATTGTTCATATTTGATTCATTAGTTTATTAATTAGTGAGGTCTTTAAAAAACAAAAAAACAAAATGAAAGAAAGGAATAGTCAGATTTGAGTGAAGTGTGGTACTTTACTGAAGGCACAATTTAATCACATACTAGCTTTCAGCGCAACCAGTAGGCCTAAGGCAGGGGTCAGCAACCTGCGGCTCCGGAGTCACATGCGGCTCTTTAGCCTCTCTCCAGTGGCTCCCCGTGGGTTTTTAAAAATGGAAATTAATAACTGTGTTTTGTTTACATTTTCATTTTTATTTATCATTGTTGTAAGTCTAATGTACGATGGTACGACGGAGTATTAGGGCCACATTGAGGAGAAGATTTTGAGAATAAAGTCATAATATTACGAGAATAAAATCATAGGTTTAGGAGAAAAAAATTGTAACATTACGAGAATAAAGTGACAACTTAACGAGAAAAAAGTCGTAATATTACGAGAATAAAGTCACAACTTTACGAGAAAAAAATTCGTACTATTCCGAAAATAGTCAAAACTTTACGAGAAAAAAAGTCGTAACATTACGAGAATAAAGTCACAACTTTACGAGAAAAAAAGAAAATAACACGTAAAATTACTACTTTATAATATTATGACTTTATTCTCGTAATATTACAACATTTTTCTCGTTAAGTTGTGACTTTATTTTCGTAATGTTACAACTTTTTTTCTCGTAATATAATGACTTTATTCACGTAATATTACAACATTTTTCTTGTTAAGTTGTGACTTTATTTTCATAATGTTACAACTTTTTTTCTCGTAATATAATGACTTTATTCACGTAATATTACAACATTTTTCTTGTTAAGTTGTGACTTTATTTTCGTAATGTTACAACTTTTTTTCTCGTAATATAATGACTTTATTCACGTAATATTACAACATTTTTCTCGTTAAGTTGTGACTTTATTTTCGTAATGTTACGACTTTTTTTCTCGTAATATAATGACTTTATTCACGTTATATTACAACATTTTTCTTGTTAAGTTGTGACTTTATTTTCGTAATGTTACAACTTTTTTTCTCGTAATATAATGACTTTATTCACGTAATATTACAACATTTTTCTCGTTAAGTTGTGACTTTATTTTCGTAATGTTACGACTTTTTTTCTCGTAATATAATGACTTTATTCACGTTATATTACAACATTTTTCTTGTTAAGTTGTGACTTTATTTTCGTAATGTTACAACTTTTTTTCTCGTAATATAATGACTTTATTCACGTAATATTACAACATTTTTCTCGTTAAGTTGTGACTTTATTTTCGTAATGTTACGACTTTTTTTCTCGTAATATAATGACTTTATTCACGTTATATTACAACATTTTTCTTGTTAAGTTGTGACTTTATTTTCGTAATGTTACAACTTTTTTTCTCGTAATATAATGACTTTATTCACGTAATATTACAACATTTTTCTCGTTAAGTTGTGACTTTATTTTCGTAATGTTACGACTTTTTTTCTCGTAATATAATGACTTTATTCACGTTATATTACAACATTTTTCTTGTTAAGTTGTGACTTTATTTTCGTAATGTTACAACTTTTTTTCTCGTAATATAATGACTTTATTCACGTAATATTACAACATTTTTCTCGTTAAGTTGTGACTTTATTTTCGTAATGTTACGACTTTTTTTCTCGTAATATAATGACTTTATTCACGTTATATTACAACATTTTTCTTGTTAAGTTGTGACTTTATTTTCGTAATGTTACAACTTTTTTTCTCGTAATATAATGACTTTATTCACGTAATATTACAACATTTTTCTCGTTAAGTTGTGACTTTATTTTCGTAATGTTACGACTTTTTTTCTCGTAATATTATGACTTTATTCTAGAAATCTCAATGTGGCCCTAATACTCCGTAGTACATTTTCACTTTACTGCACCCTCACTGCATTAGACTTGAAAGAATCCCCGACAGGGCGATGAGAGACCCTGACGGCATCGCCCTGTCGGGGTCTCTCATCTACATTATCCCTTACATATCGGCCGCCTATTTAATCATTTAATCTGCTGATAACATCCGTAATGGGTGCCTGGTTTGACTGAGCAATGACTCTCAGAAGAAATGTTCCATTTGGGACCAAAAGAAATGTGTCAGTCAGGGTTCATAGGGGTTAATGTCCTTGAGAGATTCATAATGTTGGTAATTATATTGGATTTATTGTGCAGCCTTTCCATACTCAGCCCTAATGAACAACCACATAACTTTTGTCCACCTCGGAGCTGTCTGTTCTCCCTCCATCCTCCTTGGATCTGGGATGGATGTGAAGGGAGGGCGGAGGAGAGGAGGGGAGGTTCTGGCTAACGCCGATGAGGCCTAATTAGAGAGATTAGAAGTGGAGGGAGTGACTCACACTACAATAGCAGCTCTGACCTAACTGCTAATGTTCTCCACCCAGCCCATTTAATCCAATTCACATCCATTATCTTTAGCCTCTTTGTGCTCGCTCCCCCCTTCCGTCCCGTCACTTACTGCTGAATGTCATCCTTTGTTTTTTTCCTTCACATCCTCGGACGTGGAAGAGAATCGGTGCAGATGTGTGACCGTGGGATTGTGAAAGATCTGGCCTTTCGCTCTTCCTCGTGTAACATCTAATTCATGCTTTTATCAAGGGCAAACTGAACCAATGTGATTTAATGATATAAAGCAGCCTGTAATGTGTCTCCGGCTAAGTGGTCACAATTAGCTGATTCTGCATAAAGCTAGTGATACTTCAACACACACTTGAGTGAGTGAGCAATGCAATCAAGTTCAACGATAAATCTCAGGAGGAAGAACTATAGGGTATGCTTAAAGGCAGGGTTGATGATGTTATCCATTACACACTATTTGTTATATTGGTTGAAATGGTCTTACACCCCTACAGCGATCCATTACTGATGAGCTCTGAAAAACGGACCGTCATCTGTAGCTGCTGTAATCCTGTAAAAACGTCTACCAATCACTGCCTCGCGTTGCGCTTGGAAAGAACCAATCAGATGCCTCCCTGCCTCCTTGCTCGTTCGCTACCCTTGGCGTGCACCAGCCTGAACTCAAAGCGCGTCACCGCCACACCACGTTTACTGGAGAATGGAAGAGAAAACCAAAAGAAGCGCCTCTCGCCGCTCTGTGTCTGTGATGTAGTTACGATGCGGCGGTGCTCGTGCATGTGTGTGGGGGGGGCGTTGCCTTTGGAAGGAGCCGGAGACGGAGCTCCTGAGGCGACGCTACTTTCAAATTCTGCTAGCTTTCCAACATCGTCGACCTTATCTTTAAATTTAGCAAATTACCGGCTAAAGCTGCTCGCTAACTAGGATTGGGAGTTCAATTTGTCAAATCTGAATCCACCAAACCCTCATCAATTTAATTAGGTTTAACATTTCATATGAACTACATTGATCAATACATGTTTTACCTGTATTTTTTATTGGCTGAGAAGCAGGAATACTGCAGGTTTAGTGTCTATAGGCTACAAACTGATAATGATATGAGCAGCAGTAGATATGAAACGTTGATTAAATGTATCCGACACACTGAAATAGCCTACCTGTATCTATTTTTTTCTACTAAGCTACTTCCAAATACTGGAAGTCCTGATTCAGAACTATTGATAGGCTTTAATTATGATGTGAAGCTTCATTTTTTGACCTTTTGTTGTTACTCAACAAGACAGACCAGAATCATGTGTTCAGTGCAACGGACATAATCTGCTCCCAGTGAGCTTCAAAATGACATTTGTTAGCGTCAGAGCTTAGCCAATATGAGTATGATGTACCAGAGTATATGAGGATTACAGTCGGACAAAAATACTATTTTGAAATGTGAACCCATACCTAAGAGCACCCGTGTCATCGATATATATATTTAATGACATCTTGTGATGATCAGGACATTGTCACTAGTGGGCTTCTATACATTATGGACTCCCCAAATGGATTTCATTACACAGTCTGGAGAGAAAGAGGTCTCACAGAAGAGTCTCCATGTGTTCGCATTATGACTATGATTTATTATGATGATACAATGTTGTAAATCACAAGATGAACATTTGGTATACTGAACAAGATATGAAACAGTTTTTCTCAGAATAACTGTCTTAAAGGCACAACTAAACCAAATGTGAGTCATGATTATGAGAAAAACTGTTCATGAAAAAATGGCTATTGGATATTTTGAAATCATAACACAGTGAGCCTTTTTAAGAGGACCATTAAAATAAATGTTTTAGTCTGAAAAATATCAGCAAATGAAAAATGTGCAACTTGTAGTGGGTGGTGTACAGCTGGGCTGAAAGAATGTCCATCTTCACTAAGACAGATATCAAATAGATTAAGAAAAAGGTCTTTTGCATGTGCGATAACCAACAACATTATTGCTTTTTAATTGCAAATTAAGATTCCAACACTGTGGGGAGGATCAATCTGAGTCAATTCAAAAATAGAGCCTTGCATTGTATAAGAGTTTTGAGCTTTTCATGGTGCAGTCGTGATATGACACTAACTCTCACCTCACTTAGAGTGAAGGTCTTTTCATGCGAGGGGAAAGCGAGTATCAGCAGTCGCCAGTCGGCTCCGTCGTCAACAGCTCAGACTAGCTTCAGTCCCACATCAGAGAGAGCCCTTTCAAAGTGCCTCCAAAGGCTCAGTAGCACCAGGCTGCCCAGGCAGGCGGCTGCGGCGGGCCGAGGTTGGGTCAAACCTGATAAGGCGTTCAGCCTCGCTCGCTGGCTGAGCAGGGAGTCTGGAGTCTGGAGTGCGGAGAACGTCACGCCTTTGATTTGCTGCAACAGCCACACTCCCGTCTGCGATAGGAGCTCAAATCCAGCCCGTCTACGATCAAATAGATGATTTCACGGACACGTATGTGACATAAATAAAAAAAAAACACCGTTTCGAATGAACCCCATTAATGAAGAGTTGGACCCCTATGTGTCACAGGTTTTAAAGTCAACAATAATCAGAACGGATGAACGTTTCAACAAAGACTCATAAAAATACAGATTAAGTCACAAACGGCTTAAAGATGACATTTGTGTGTTTCAGTTGATAAGCATGTCGACTGCTCCAGATGGCTTACGCAAGGGGTAGCTCAGGATTAGGGAAACATAGATATAAAAAAAAAAAAAAGCACATCATCCTAGCAACAGCAAAAAAAGGCAGTGGGTCTATCAATGCCTAAAATCTGAGCCTTGGAATTTCTCCTGCAGTTTGTGTGTATATATACTACACTACATGGGGGCAAAATCCAGGAACGTAAATCCTCTAAATAAGATGCGCAAAAAAGAAAATCCAAACGTCATGAATAACATGACTGTAGGCTTCCTAAAGAAAGTAAAGTAAAAAAAGGTGCAGGACAGAGGGTCACAGTGTGTCAAAACGTCCACTTATACAAGTATTTCTCTGATCCTAACCTGACTGTCCACAGCAACTCATTGGTTTTGAGAATTTACAGTGGATTTTTTCATTTGTCAGGATGCATGTGAAGTGCGAGTCAAGAGTGAGAGTTGTGCAGATTCTAGGGATGTCACGAGAACCGATACTTCGGTACTAAGTCGATGCCAAAATTCTAAAAACGTGACGGTACTCGTTTTCTACAGTACTGAAGGTACCGTACGATGCTGGCAGGGTCCGAAATTAATGCGGCTGCTTCTGTCCTCTGCTCTCTGTGTCGGAGTTTGACACACACAACAGCGCCATGCAGCAGCGAGATCCAGAGATGCAGAGATCCTTTATGTTCGAGAAGAGGATTCACTTGTGGGGGAAAAAACTGAACTGAACTGAATAAACTGAATTCCTATTTTTTGTTGCTTATTGCTTAATCTCTGAGTGGTGTTTTTTTTGTTTTTTATTGAACTCTGGACTCTTTATTTCCGGTGAATGTTATTGGGACTTGCTTTTGATTATGTTACACTTAACTCCCCAGATCCACTTAGTTTGAACCAATCCAACAGCATCCAATCAAGTTTCAGGAGAAAACCATGAAGAACTGACTTTATGTTACTGAGCACCAGTTGGATCCAGTTACTCTGCTTTTAAAATCACGTTACATTTGGTGAAGAGCGCATACGGCCTTGACTTGACTTGGGACTTGAGTCACAGACTTGAGACTTACTTGTGACTTACAAAACAATGACTTGGTCCCACCTCTGGTAGCCTTTACCCAGTGAAATGTCACCATGTCAGTGAATTTAAACTACTGCTTGCAATCTGAGGATAGATATAGACACATGTACACATTACATGGGATTTATTGTTTTTTTTACCGTGGTATCGAATTTGGTATTGTGGAAATTCACTGGTATTGGTATCGACTACTAGATTTCTGGTACCGTGACATCCCTACTTGTGCCATCAAATCACTGTTAGCATAGCATTCAACATTACCCCATAATTGTCACTTGTGGCCACAGTGGCTGCTTCAGCTAAAGTTACATACTCAATCAATAATAATAATAATAGTAATAAGAAGAATCCATCTATACAGAACTTTTCAAAAACAACTTTACAAAGTGCTTCAAAGACATAAAAACAGAATATACACAGAGCAGTTACAAAATAGAATAAATACAGTGGAAATCAGTGTGGAAGCAACAGAAATGAGTTGTTTTTTTGTCCAGGTTCTTTAAAGGTGCAACATGTAAGATCTGGCCAGAATTTTAGTTTAAAACATTAAAAAAATTAACATTAACAAAAGAATGTGAAGAAGTAACAGTTTTGAGGTTATGCCAAATACATCAATGTTTTGTGCTGCAGAGATATCTACGGCCAACCAGCGAGGTCCGGCTCTGACTTTCTTGTAGTACTAGCCTACTTGTACCTCGAGAGGCGATAGTGAGTCACTGTAGCGTCCAGACCAAGAAGTACAGCTGCACCGAGGGCTCGTCAATAATACATCCAGGGTCTGTGAGCGTTTTCATAGTTTCTTTATCTAACTATAAAACAAGGAATCTCTGTGTGTCTGTCTGTGTGTGTGTCCTTCTCATATCTTGAGAACCGCTCATCCAATCGACTTCACACTTAGTGGGTGTATTGCTGGGGACCCAAGGACGTGCACTGTCAAATTTGGACACGCGACACGGTCAATATTATTAAACTTTGAATAAACAAGCGACCGGCGCTCTGAGCAGCAGCAGGGGCGGGGCTTTAGGGCTCTGCAGACTGAGTCCAGCATGTCGTCCACAGCGGGCAGACTGCGGCTTATTGACTGCTGTTCACTTTACAACCAAACTCTTTCTATTGTATTTCACCGATGTGACCATGAGTAAGCTGTGACCTGTGTGTGTTTTCCCCCCGTGAGTAAGACGGTATTTCCCCGGTGTCAGACTTGATACTAACTAATAGCACTAATAACGTTACCTCCAGGAAAATACCTCCGATAATTAAACCTATGCTCTACTTTATAACCGTGGTGGTTATGTCAAAGCAAACAACTAATACACCTGTTTGGAAATTTCCTTCGCGAAGTTTATTTCACCGATATTTCTGACTGTGAGTAACAGCTACCGGGGTCTGTTTCTTCCTGTAAAATGGAGTGTATTTCACCGGTGTTCCTAACCGTGAGTACCTGCAAGCAGCAACACCAAAAGCCAAGCATTCGGCCCGTTCTGAACGGACATGCTCTGAACGGAACGTCTGGATTAAATTAGAACAATCAGAAACGAAAAATCGACTTGCACCCCCGCCTCGTCCTCCTCGCCGCCGGGAGGCTGCTTCTCCGGGAGTAGAGTGTGCAGCAGCTCCAGGAGACGTACCCCCAGTTAGCAGTTCGCTCAAATCAGCCAGTGTAAACCCCAGCACCAGGGCTCTGATCCCAGGACCGCCCCGACTCCCCGCCGGATCAGCAAACGTTCTGTTGCTGCCGTTACACCGGTTAGACCCAGCGCTCCACCAGACAGCAGATCTTTTGTTTTTTTCATTTGTTTTACCAGGTTCACATGTCGTCTCCATCACCCAAAAACATAAATAAGAAAAAACTGTAAAATGTAACAATATTATTAGAAATAAATAGAATAGGTGTTCATTGACTTGACAGCTAGAAACACAACCTGCTGAAACATTTTTAACTCAACATTTGAAACTGCTCAAGAACATCTGTGACAAAATACAACGGACATATTTATGTAATAAACACGTGGAACACTTATAAGAATATTATATTTTAAGAATAATTTATAGTGTTTATATTTGAAGAACTAAACTAGTAATCTACACCAATCTATAAAGTTAATCACATCTGGACTTACTTAGCTTTTCTGCAGTTCCTCACAGCTGGAATCAGTCTCTGTCGTCCCTCCTCTGAT
>CAKAKR010066164.1:0-19602 GCA_916700685.1 Adelosebastes latens
TTATAGACCGTTCTTTTCTTTGTAAGTGGGCAAACTTACAAAATCGGCAAGGGATCAAATACTTATTTCCTCCACTACATGTGGCTTTACCTCAACCATCAATGAAACAAGTGTTCAACATCTTTAAACGGGAACTGATTGATTTTATGATCACTTGGTGGCAGCGCAACATATTATAAAGCTAATAGAGCCAATATTTTAGCAAACAATTGCCTATTTACACGTCCAGCAGACACAGAGCATTAGCTTTCATTTGGATCATATTTTTGGCTACCTGGGGAACGTCAGTCCAATAATTACTCTCCGTGTAGCTATTTTAGCCACTAAATGCTCCACTATGTTCACCAGCTAGTTGCTAACTGGGGGCAGGTAGATTATAGTGGGAAAAAAAGCAGCCGCCAGCTGGAAACAGGGTTGATGAGAGCCGTAAAACTGAACCAAAAACACTTAAGTCGCACCATAACGCCAAAGCAATTAACTGGGAGATGCTAAAACGCTCCATAGAGCTGCAGAGTCTGGTGATAATTCTCTGCGGGTTAATCACTTCGAGCAAACCTTTTATAATACACATGGTGATAGGCTCCATTGTTCAAAAATTGACTGGTGCAGCTTTAAAAAAGGCACAAAAATCACATAACAGTAAGTAGATTTTTTTTGGTTTGATTAATGGAGGATTTATTTATGTTCACACTGTCAAAGTAAGTGAATCAGGGCTTGAAAAACAGAAATCACATGAATAGGCAGATGGCATGTCTTCTGGTCAGACATTTAGTGACTTGACATCCCACTAAAATTACAGGTTTTGATGAAAGGGGGGAAAATAAGCATGATTGACTGAACACTTGGCTGCGAATAACGACTCACGTTCTCAACGAGCATCTTAACTCTAACAAGTGTCACCATGCTCTTTAGGAATCAGCGGAGAATGCAAATGGAGCAGTCTTTTAGTTGGTCAAAAGGTAAGATTAGAGTCAGCAAAGTGAAGGCAGATAGATTTTTTTTTAAAAATGGTGAAGTGTCATAAATCAGGAAAAAGATCATCAGAACTAGAGCAGGCTGGGAAACAAATACTGTAGTTGGAATGCTAAGAAAACTGCACTACATAGATGGTCTGGAAGTCAGTGAGTAGCAACAGTTCACTATGTGGGTAACAAGGTCGGATGAGAAGCAGGTGAGAAGGAATTCATTGATACCAACCATGTCATGTTAGCGTGTCAGGAAGGGGGCTAAATAACGCTCCAAATTTAGGCAAAATTTTGGCGAGGGGAAAAACAGCCGTGGCCTTTTTCAAAGAGGTCCCTTGACCTCTGACCTCAAGGTATGTGAATGAAAATGGGTTCTATGGGTACCCACAAGTCTCCCCTTTACAGATATGCCCACTTTATGATAATCACATGCAGTTCGGGGCAAAAAACAGGCAGTTTTTGTAGTCTTGGAATTGCATAAATTGCACTGTAAAGCTGAGACTATTGTGGATCCAAGGAGCCCAGTTGTATTCATGTGTGATGATGTTAGTCCCCAATTCATTGTAGTGAGACCATTTTTTTTTTTAACTTTACCTCACTGTGAAAAATGACCTGTGGTGACCTCTAGGATGATCACAGCGTCATGAAACTTTACTGCCACAAACTAGAGACCTAGAGCATTCAGAGGATGGATGGCTTTCCTAGGTAGATGAAAATAAGGGGGTTTCTGAGCAGTTTCCAGAACAGAAGTGCTCACCATCTAATCGCCGTAAAATGCAATTGTTGCAGAAATCTCAAAATGTCAAAAGTTGCTATGCTGTGATGTCACATCACAGCATAGCATTTTCTATGGTGTTCCTCAAGGTCTTGGTGTCTTAATGTGGTATTTTGGAGGGATTATTGATCAATTGTCGAGCGGTAAAAAAAAGTTAAATTCAGCACCAAATCTGTGTAACAAATGGTATCAACCCAAAAATGGCTGCAACAACTTATGAGCCTTAAGTATATCATAATGTTCTAAGCCCTTATACACTCTCACTATTTATTTTAATTAAATAATTAATGAATTCATGTTTATATCTGATTCATGACTAGAACAACTTGACACACAGTGCTGAGCTGCATCTCAAATTAACCTTCAGGTTACCAGCTTTCAGATGATGTACACCACTTCTATGTGACATCTACTGCTGACCTGCTATCTCCCCCTAAAGACCCCCTGTACCCCCCTAAAAAGTGGGGCAATCTAGTAACAGGACTGTCTGTGGTGGGTCTCTTAGGGTTAAACCACAACAGGAGACCATGCCTGAGGCCCAGACTGCATTTCATCCTCAGTTTATTTTGATCCACTCAGCTCTCCAATTATGAGGAAGTGCCGGCCAACAAATGTCAACATCTCTCCCCTCATAGCAGTAAACTCATGCATTTTGCAGTTATTTCCTGTAGATGGTTTGGAATACATTCTCAGCTCCCAACAAACTGCACAACAGTTTGTATGGAAAAACAAACTAGCTGTCATTTGGTGCCACCTGAACTCAAAAAAAGAGAACAAATGCTGTAATATATGAACATGCCCTCATTAACTCAACTGACTTACCTGCTTACTAATTTTATCAGCCATCCGCTCTCACACACACACACACACACACACACACACACACACAAACACAGACACACACACACACACACTCAGGGCCCCTTAGCGCTCGTCCTGTCCCGCTCCGGGCGAGGTGCCAGCCCTCGCAGATGGCATTAGTGGAAGATGAAGTGGAGCCAGTGAAATGTGAATGCCAGTTAGTACCCTAACTGCTATCTGATCAGCCTCGCTGAGCGTCAAAGACTTGTTGACTTGAAGCAAAAACAGCTACAGGTGCACACTGTGCTACTTATGCAAAAGACTGTTTCCTGTTTGTTGTTTTTACAGTATTTCTCCCCCCAAATCCCTGAATAACATGCCAATGTCTATCTATATACACAACACGTTTTAGCGTAATCTTTAAATGCTTTAAACCCAGGTGGCAATGTGCAGTTCTGAAAAGTGAAGCCAATGAGGAAGTGCCTTAAACTTGCATTCTTTCTAACAGCCAGCAGGGGGCGACTCCTCTGGTTGCAAAAAGAAGTCTGATTGTATAGAAGTCTATGAGAAAATGAGCCTACTTCTTACTTGATTTATTACCTCAGTAAACATTGTAAACATGAGTTTATGGTCTCAATCGCTAGTTTCAAGTCTTCTTCAATACAGCATGATGTTCATTTAGTAAATTATGCTCCCATTTAGAGTCAGATAGACCCTAAAGCAGGTGATGCTTTAGGGCGTGGCTACCTTTTGATTGACAGGTCGCTACCACGGCGTTGTCCGGTCTGGGAGTTGTTTGTGTTTTCGTCTAATGCTTTTAACCCTTTCACAGTGTGTTTTCAGTTCATGAAAGTTAACTGTAAAATTTTGGTCGCCTCAAAATGTCTAATTCAGCGTTCGGTTGTACTTAGCTCCACCCTCTCGTGTCACTTCTGGTTGCTAAAAAAACAAGATGGCGACGGACAAAAAGCTGAACTCGAGGCTTCAAAACAGCAGTCCACAAACCAACGGGTGACCTCACGGTGACTACGTCCACTTCTTATATACAGTCTATGTCTTATTCACCGTTCTCTGACCTTTAACAGTCCAACAATTAATCAATAAAGAAGATACTCGTTAGTTTACAGCCTTAAATGACATATTTACAATTTACCAGTGATTTTTTTGGCTCAATTTTTCCACTTTTTTAAAAAAAATAAAACAATAAACGGGGCAATAACTTCCATAAAATATACAAAGGTTTAAATTTCCAGAGTGATTAACAACCTGTTTGTTCAAGTAACAGTCAGCATTACGCTTGTAACTCACAAATTCAATACGAATTCAGTCTACGTCGACCGTGAGATGGGCTCAACAGAAACACTTTGTGATCCTCACTAAACATTTTATATCGTACACTAGGGCTGCACAATTAATCAAATATTAATATTATAATGAGTATTGACGATGGGCGATGGTAAATTATAACGCTATCATGATGCGTTCAATGTAATCTTGTAAAATGTAGTTTTTGGCGAGAAACTTGAATAAATACATTTGTTTGAAGGAGATGGTTTCACAGCAATATAATATAGATAATAGAGAGAGAAACACTAGCTATAAGCAGCTTATTATACAGTATATAATTAGAACTACTAATGCCAAGATTTGTTTTAATCAAAGCAAATATTCAAATAAAAATACAATCATTTATTTCCTAATCAATTGACTTGTGTGTTTTTATGGAAAACCACAATAACAAAGTAAAAGGATAACATTTAGAGTTTTTGACAGTTTTTCATTTAAATGTTAAATTGCAATAAAAATATGTTGTCCCTAAAATCTATGAATAATTGTGATTTCAATATTGATTAAAATAATTGTGATTATCATTTTGGCCATAATCGTGCTGCCCTATCGTACACCACAATGCCACTGTATATTTTCATTTTTCTATATTAAATTCCTCCGAACTGTGGCACGGAGGGAAAAAACTTCATCAGGCTTTGGCTTCACATGCAATACTTAGTGGGATACATTCATGGCAGACAATAAAATATATAATCTCATTCTAATCCTATTTTATTTTAAAGTGCGACATTGATTACATTTCAGTGATGGACGTATACAGTGCTATATGGGTTTTGAGGGCCAAAATTAGGAGCATGGTGTTTTTTTTTTCCCGATTTGAGCACATTTGCACGCTGTTGTGAAAAGTGAGTCAAGGCAATTGGAGATGACTGCGACTGCCAGGCAAAACCGCTAATCAGTGCTAGGCGGTCCTTGCAGATGAGAAGTGGGCTGTTTGTGGCTGCAGTGATTGGCTACTTCTCTTTTATTCCTTCCATCTCTGCCTTGTTTATGCCCGATTATGCGTGACAGCGTGGGCGGATTTACAGTTTGCAGTAACCTCATCCAAAACAAAGTTACTCAGCAGAATACTGAATCAGAAAGATGCAGCAGCAAGTCCATCTTTGAGGCAGAAGCTCCAACAGAAACAGTATGAGTCTGTGCCTTTTCTTTTTTTCTTCTTCTTCTTCTTCACTGATTCAGCGTATGTTTCCAAGCAGAAGATTATATGAGATGTTTGTTGATGTGTATTATCAGTTCTGGCTGAATTAGTTTAGCTCGAGGAGGATGTGTGTGTTTACAGTGCGAGAGAGCTTCCGATAAATAAATGAATTTTATACATCCGCATCATTGTAGAAGCTCATCGATTGCCAATAACGGAGGCCTGATGCAACAAGTCACTGCCTGAAATTACAGCAGAGCTCGGATCCTTTCCGCTTCTGCTCTGACACACACATCTGTCGCTATGGCAACACACACACCTGGATCATTTCAGCTTGGCCAAAGAGTGTAGAAGCAAAAAACGCCAATGAGTCTGTGACCATGGATGTATAAAGAGACGTCTGTAAATCAGAGGATCTTTTTCTTTTCTTTTTTTTTTGTAAATCAACTTCCCAGTACGAACACTGTAATAGCCCTCATTTAAATCATTATGTCCTAAAAGTTATAAAATTAAGTAATAGCCAAATCCAGAGTTATTTTCCTTGACGTAATGAACGTGCATCAGACCCACAGGACTGCACCGCCCTGCACGCTCATATGACATATCCGGTTCTGCCGGCTTCCTGCTAGCTGTATGCGGCTGTAATAATGGATATATTGGCTGTAATTAATCACTTTTATTATCTTATAATACACCCATTGGCTGTATGCTGTAAGTCTGTAACGTGGTGGATGTATTAACGTCTCTGTTCCCAAACAACCGGCTATCGGCCAGTAGCTAGTAGTGCTAGTAGCATGACATCAACAGAATTTAATGAAGTTGTAGGCTATTTACTAACACACAAACGCACAGGGCACAACCTCTTATACATCCATGGTCTGTGGTCTATTGGGCATCGATTTTGGAGATCCTTGACATGAAAAAGATTGCGATCGTTATCAAAATCTGTGTGCTGGATTTTTATAACTTCCATTTATGTCCATCGCTCACTTTATGCTCCTGTGGGAAGCGGCCGGAAATAAATAAGTACGGAAATAGTTATAATAGTGCACATATTTATAATATTTTATTGTTCAACACAGGCCATTTCGGTAGAAACATTAAAATTATGACAATAGAATAGAAATAATTTAGTTTTACTTTTGTACGGCACTTCGTAGGCGGACGTTTAACTGGCGTCATTATGGTAGTCGACTCGATTACGGTCCAAAATGGCGGAGGCGTAGGTCTTCTGCTGGCGTTACAATGGAATGTGTAATTGACTTTCACTTCTTAGCAATATACGCTCTTTGGCTTGGCAAAATCCCCCCAGATTGAAATGGCGTTAGATACTAAGTAAAGCAGCTAGGCCAGAGAGCCAAATCGTGGTGGCCAGCACATATACACCCAGTGCATGCACCGGAACAGTGAGTTTCCAAATACTGCTTATCGTAGCATAATTCCTATTCCAACCTCTTCAGATGATTAGCTTTTAAGAGAAAAATCTGACATTAACCTTCGATGAAAAAGTACTAAAAGGAATTTCTCTTACTTTCCTCCTCTTATAGAACCTTTATTGATCCCTCACAGCACTGTTAGGGTTTGGAGGTGATGGGTCATCTAACAGAGGAGGAGATGAGTTGGCTTTTCTTTTTCAGAGGAAATGGAGCTGAAATTACTCTTTTGAACTTTGGTCCGACTGCAGTTCTTCTGCTCGGCTCTGCACAGCCTCGGCCTCAGCGCTGCTTGAGAAAGAGGTCGACCCGTCGCAACGCCGTCGGATCCGTCTGTCTGTCTGAATATGGTCTCTGGTATGCTGCAGAGGCATCCTCCATAATACCTTTTTTGCGGGCTAATGGTTTGTTCTGGCAAAGTACTTCATCAGCGTTTCAGTGTGATGAGCAAACATCATAATCCTTGAAAGGTATTCAAACCTGCTATCCTTTTGCTCTTTTCTGTTGTGCTTTTCAACTTATTCAGAATTTATTGAGCTGTCTGGGTGCTACGCAAAGCACTTTGTTCTATCAAAGAGAAACAATTTTGCTCTTTTCAAACACCCACCAACGCTGCTTAATAAGACTGTTGTTCCAAACACACTGACAAGTGTGTGTCCCCACAGTAGCTCGATTGCTGATGTAATTCGAATGGATATTTAGCAGTAATGTTGCTTTGCTTTTAGCTGTCAAATTGCAGTAATATTTTTCAACCATTGCAGTATTTGCTCCTTATTCTTGCGTGATGCCTAAAAAGGGAATTTTACATATCAGTATCTGTTTACTAGTCATGGGGCATATTACCTGCAAAAAACACCACCAGCACCAGCCTGTGAAAACAGATGAAGAAATGTCCTCTGTGGCTTTTGGAGGAGCTTTGTCAAGTCTGAGAAAATAACGGCTGATGATGTGGAATGTGAAAGATGTGAGCGATCACCGGGCATGGAGAGTCTAAGACCAAGGTGACGAGCCTGCAGCCATGCTCGCGGCTCTGTCAGGCTGTATTTAGATGTGCTAACGTCAGCACGTTAAAATGCTCACTATGACAATGCTAACAGGCTGATGTTAAGCAGGTATAATGATTAACATGTTAGTGTATTAAGTCAATGTCATTTCTATAGCCCAGGGGTCAGCAACCTTTACTATCAAAAGAGCCATTTTAGGCAAAAGAAATAAATAATAATCTGTCTGGAGCCGCAAAACATTTGAGCGTTGTGATGAAGGTTACACAGTTTATAGTCTAAGTAAGTCTAATGCAGTGAGGGCCGAAGTGCAAATGTACGACAGAGTATTAGGGCCACAGAGGGAAAAAACATCTGAGATTTCGAGAATAAAGTCATATTACGAGAAAAAAAGTCGGAATATTACGAGAATAAAGTCATAACTTTACGAAAAAAAAAGTCGTAATATTACGAGAAAAAAAGTCGTAATATTACGAGAATAAAGTCACTTAAAAGTCACTTTACGAGTCACTTAAGTCACATAAAAGTCACTTTTCTCGTCACTTTACAAGAAAAAAGTCAGAACTTTACGAGGAAAAAAAGGAAATAACACGCAATATTACTACTTTATAATATTATGACTTTATTCTTGTAATATTACGACTTTTTTCTCTTAAAATTCTGACTTTTTTCTCGTAAACTTATGACTTTATTCTTGTAATATTGTGACTTTATTCTCGAAATCTCAGATTTATTTTTTTTTCTCAATGTGGCCCTAATACTCCGTCGTACTATAGACCTACAACAATGATAAATAAAAATGAAAATGTAAACAAAAAACTGTTATTCATTTCAATTTTTAAAAATCCACAGGGAGCCACTGGAGAGGAGTTAAAGAGCCACATGTGGCTCTGGAGCCGCAGGTTGCAGACCCCTGCTATAGCCCAATATCAAAACTCACAAATTTGCCTCAAGGGCCAAATGCTAACATTTGCTAATTAGCACAAAACACCAAGTACGGCTAAGGTATCCTCCTACGACAGTTCGTATGATATTTTACAAAAAGTTATTCATTTTTCAGGTATTCTCCAACGAATGTCCAGCAACGTGTCAATTTCCGCACGCCACATGCACACAGTCCTTTCAAAGTAAACTTTGTGGGGTATATACGAATTACATTGCATCACTTTTTGTAGGCTACCAGCGGTGTATGAGAACAGCCTGCATTAGTTTTGTAGGTCGTTGGTCGTAAACCAAAGTATTGGACACATGGTGCTGATGATGAAAGGTTGAGAAAACACCAAATTCATCATTTTCCTTTCCGCTACCCAAATTACAATTCATCCTGAGGGAAACATTAATGCCTGTACCAAATTTCATGGCAATCCATCCTATAGTTGTCAAGAAATTTCACTAAAAAAACAAAAATGTCAACCTCAGGGGATCACCAAAGTCAGTAAGATTTGGACATTCATCCTCTGAGGGTTAAGAATGCTTGAACAAAATGAATGGCAATCCATCTAATAGATATTCAGTCTGGACCAAAGTGATGGACCGACTGGCTGACATTGCAATCACTAGAGCAGCACCGTAGCATGGCTAATTATGGGAAGTGTAGTATCAGGTGTTTTTTGGACATTGACACATATTAGGGATTCAAAGTGAGGATATCTCCGTGTGCAATCTGTCTCTTGCAAGTCCTCCAATTTTATGAAAATGCAATACTAAAAAGTTCCCCTTTAATGACATAATATGTCAATTGAATAGCAAAGGCTAAATGTATAAAAGCATCTTTAGCTAGCAGTTTGGCAAAAGAGTCAAATCAGTCTGAACTGAGGCCTGTACTACGAAGCAGGATTTGTAGTTAGCGAGGTAACCTCAGGGTTAACCCTTCAGGGTTTTCAGTCCTACAGCGGTGGTTCACTTCTTACCGGGGTAGATCGCCATGGTAACCTATGCTGAGCACCTAACCTGCTCTGCAGCAGGTTATGTTCCAGATAAAAGATCAAGTCGTATAAAAGCACTCCCTACTGACCAATCAGAGCTCAGTGCGCAGATCGTATGATAATATTACACAAATACGAAGAATTTACAGTCATTATCCAGGCTAAAAGCAACACAGTTTAAACTGAAAAAAATGCAGGAAGGTCAGCTGGATGTATGCTGTGGATGTTTACCTCTTTGAATTATGTTTTTATATTAATTTTTTTACTTGCTCTCAAGTCCGTTTCCCAGCGCCGGAGTCTGGGACGCAGCTGAAAGAAGAGTGAAATAGTCATAAACGCCACAATGTCATCCAAGGGCATAACGAAGTGTAATCTATTCATCCATTCTATTTTGAAAACTATTTATATAGCTATCACTGCCACATCTAAACAAATATATGACTTTTGAGTATTCCGTTAAATTTACAAGTCTGTTAATTTACGCATTGACTCATCGGCATTGTTTTTTCCAGCTGTCCTTCCTGCATTTGGCAGCTTCAGCTGAGTTACTTTTAGCCTGGATTATGTGTTTACCTTCTTCGTATATGTCTAATATTATAGTTTGCTATTCGTTTGTAAAATGTGCCGCTCAGCTGACAGTAGACTTGTCCATGTTTGTGATTGGTCATATGCTGCAAACACCGCCCCTTCTATGTGAACGCGCTCATAGCCAGATTGAGAAAACCTGGGTTGACTTACTTAGTTGATAACCACCGTCGTAGGACCGCTTAGCGGGATCTTGTTTGTCAGGGAAGGTTAAGCCAGATAACGAGAAGAAAACCTGGGTGTGTTGAACTTGCCTCGTAGTACAGGCCTAATGTCAGTGGTCATTCTCTATTTTACACAAGATCAAGATCCATTTTAATGACGTGAAAGGTTGCTTCCACAGCATACATTAAAAAAAAAGGCAGGTAGACACACTGGACAAGTCACCAGTCTTACAACATCTAACCTATAGTCAAACACATTCACACTACTGGCAATTTAATGTCTGAAATTCACCTGAGTGGATGTGTGTGCACTGTGGGAGGAGTGTGGGTTGTCTCGCATTCACACATTGATTTATACAGGAGCGGCATGAATGTCCAACAAAGCTTTTGTTCAGGCATGATGACTGTTTTATATGCATGCTATATTCATCATATGCACCTCACTGAATTATAG
Organism: Adelosebastes latens; assembly: GCA_916700685.1. Taxonomy (NCBI): domain Eukaryota; kingdom Metazoa; phylum Chordata; class Actinopteri; order Perciformes; family Sebastidae; genus Adelosebastes; species Adelosebastes latens. Next base: position 10,595 of record CAKAKR010066164.1, read on the forward strand.
CCTAACAAAGCGGTCTGTGTACATCTGCGTCACTCTCCTCATCTGCACAAATCCAAAGCAATCAACATTTAACACAGGACGCCATCAGTAATAACCAAATCAACTGCAGAAGATTACTATGCATCTTGTCACACTTTTTCACTCAAATGCCTTAATAAGGACTGGATTTATTCAGAGTAATTAGTGGCAATATTCCAGCGACACACACACACACAGGCACTGCCCTAGAAATGGGTGTAAGTCTTCAAAAGCATTACATCTGTTTCTACAGTGACAGATTATCTCTCCTTTTTCGGAATACAGATTTATGAATTACAGCCAATAATGCTTTGATCGATGGAAGAAAAAAAATAGCAGCCCCATTTTCCAGGCGGTGAAAAACAGCAGCATATGTCAGTGTCATGGTACATTTTTCTAATTCCCTGGCTGTGAAAACGGGGAGGAGAAAACATTTGTTTCGTGTTGTCTTATGGGCCACTTTAATCACGGATAGAAAGGCCTGTGGAGGAGGTTTCGGAATTCATCAAACTGAAATGTGGAGGAAACTCGTGTTGTGCCAAGTATGCAGATATGCAAATGCAGGTTGGCAGACATGTGAACTTATGATTATTTACATGATCCTATAGACGTGCACCGACTCTTAGATCTAGCTAGGGCACTTTTTATGACACTGGAAGCAGCTCTGCCTTACTTTCAATATTTTCGTATGAAATTTATATGCTACATGTAAGGGATAATGCCCGACGAGGTGTCCATTATCAGGAATTAATGGACGACGGGGAGGCCAGTTCATTAATTCCTGATTATATACACCTCGAAGGGCATTATCCTGATTAGACAGCCCATTCTCATTCCCACGGCGTCAAATACCGAGACTTGGTCACGTCCGTCGGCGTGTGATACCTGCCGCACAAGGCACCCTTTAGCACCAGTATGACACGCACCAGCAACTACAATGTGAACCCGTCCGCGGCAATAGTAAACGCTCAAAGACAGTGCGCGGGGAGTGACTGTGGTGAAGTAGTTTAAAGAGCTAAAAGACACACTAAGGGTGGGTGGAAGGGATAGTGGATGGGTCCAACAAACACAGGGCTTTCATCCAGGAGGCCGCTGTTCCCTTCCCGTGCAAAAGTTTCACTTTCACGTTAGAATCAGCTTTTCGTTCGTGTCCTGCGTTCACAACGTTCAGTTTCAATTTCACTTTACAAACGTAGAAGTTTTTTAGCTCAACAATGATGTTTTTTTTCCTGAACCTAACTAAGTGGATTTGTTGCCTCAACTTAAAGTACAACAAGTATTAGTAAAAGTTCAGTGTGGCAGTGTAACTTACTTTTCGCAGCCGCCCTGTGGTGTTCAGAGGATGACGCACTGAAGGACTAACATTACACTCAGTGTTGTAAATAATATACTCTATTTAGAATGGTGAACATTCACTGCACTACTGTACTTAGTAGGTGTTCATTATCAGGAATTATTACACGGCTTTGTTGGATACTCAATTCTGATTGGACAATCATGGCGTTCTACGGTCTGTTATTTCCTTATAGCAGACCGTTGCTACGTATAACAGACCGTTTCTATGGGCGCAGTTCTGATGTCGGACTCTGGCGGACTGTTTTGTGTCAAATTATTGATTTCTTAAGTAAGTAGGTGTGTAATATGCGGGATAATGTACAGCTAGCGGGTCATTGTTGTGAAAGAAACCCCTACAGGGCAATGAGAGACAGCAGGATCGCCCTGTCCGGGTTTCTTTCACAACAATGACCGGCTCGCTGTACATTATCCGTTACTTAATGAACACCCTGCAGCCAATCAGAATTGAGTATTCACCCAGACCATGGTATAATAAGAAATATCAGCTAATTTGATTACACTGATTGATTGATTGATTGCTTTTTTAAGCTAATTTTCATGATTCTATAAAAGGCACCTGGCCTAAAAGTAGACTAAATGTACCCACTTCTACTGCACAGGCCGTTGCAGTTTATGGATTTAGTCTTCTCTTAAAACAGATTACTTTAGCTAATATAAAAAGTCATGAGCTCGTCTGTGCAGCAAAACTAAAACACGGATGACTTGAGGGCTTAAAAGATTCACAGTGAAGGTTGAAAACGATTCCTTGTCACCGACCTCATGGTTATTCCAACAAGTGCGTATCCTTCACTGTCACAGATCATCAAAAGTGCTCCTGATCAGCGGTCCACACGTAACTCTTTGATACGATGGATGTGACACGAAAAAGTTGGGTTTCATGAGCCAGTGCAGGTCAAACACACGGCTGAATAATGATGAATCAGGATGCGATGATGAGGACGACACGACCGACTTCAAAGGCACCAGCGGAAATCACATTAACTTTCTGACAGCATTTCTACACACCGCTGTGCCTCATGCAGGCATGGGCGAACATGAATTAGCAGCACACAAACACACGTAAAGCACACACACACACAGAAAAGCAAACAACGACTACAGACACACAAGCATTCAAACACTCATCAATCTCTCTCAGCGCTATATTCTCTCTCTCTCCGTCTTGCCTTTTCCTTCCCTCTCTTGCTTTCACATACAAACACACAGCCACTCAGGTGGGGTAATTGAATGTGACAGCAAATCCTGAGAGGGTTGTTGGCGGGTTATCAGGTTAACCTGTGAAATGTAACCCACCTGACACCAGCAGGTTGGCTCTGACACCTACAGCAGACGCGGTTGAATCACTCCGGCAAAGACTGGAGGCTAAATACAGTAGCTTCCTCTTCTTCAGCACAGGTATTTTCACTTTTTTATGAGTAGTGCAGGATAACCGCAGAGTAACAAAATGCATGTAATCACACTTTATCAGAACTGACATGAGACTGTGAACTACATCTTTGTCAGAAAAGTGCTAAAAATGGAATCCATCCTGTTTTAAAGACTCTATGGTTTATTTCCCCCCGGGGCATTTTGCTCTTCATCAGTTCATCGTTCTCTCAAAGGTTAGCACTATCAAGATGTCGCGTCACGTCTGGGCAGCAGCGTACACATAATTGACCGATCCTAAGTCCTGCCCCGCTTAGTTACTGTTGCTAGGTCGGACAAGCTTGACAAAAAGAAACATGGCGACGCCGGTTCCATTTAGCCGGGTGCCATAGTGTGTATTAGATTGTTTAGATTAGTTTCTGGGCGACAGCAATATAGCTTCAAGAAGCCGTCAGCAAGGACTACAGTATCAGATATATTAACGATGATAAACTTTACTCAGGTAACTTTTACGGTTGGGATGCTAGACACCGTGTATATCAAAAAAAATAACACCAAAAGTTACTATGGGGCGGCACGAAGCAGAGTTACTATAACCAAAGGACTAAAATCAGACAAAGTCATGCAAGTTCACCAGAAATTTCATCAGCTCAAGCCTCGAGCTGGTACTCTGGCAGCGACCAGCCCACCGCGGACAGACCCAGATCCGGCTTCGCTGCCGCCTTCGACCAGCAGTCAATGCTCCGGCGGGAGGTGGAGAGCTCCGCGCCCGGCAGCAGCGTCTCCTCCTTTGGCCAGGAGCAGAGCTTCGCCTCGCTGCTCCACCGGTCCCCAACAATGACACCACGCTGCTGGAGACCCAGGCCGTATTGCTGGACCCACTGGAGTGAAAGGAAACACGGGAGAACCAGAACCAGGACAACGAGGGGCAGACTGTCAGACACTGCTGCAGTGAAATAAAAGATTTCCTAAAGGGACTCTGGTTTAAAGGGACTTTTGTCCACAGGGACCGCCAAAATCAAAACAAAATGAAAGTTCCCCGTAGTAACTGTGACTATATACAATGTAATGTGTCTGTGAAGATTGTGACACCAATTTAATGTGACTTACATAGTAATGTACCTTTGAACAGACGTAGCATATCTAAATATAACAGGAAAGGGGAAAGTTGACAGAGGTTCTGCTGGTTTACATGCTTGCTCAACTGTTATTGGAGCACAGAGCGAAAAGGGGTGAGACTTAAAAAGGGTCTATTGTGATTGGCCCAATATTTTTTCTTGGGCCCTTGCCACAAACACATGCACACACACTGACACAAAAAACAACCACTCCAGACAATTGCTATGTCACCATGGAGAGGCTCACCATGCAACTCCCATCCAGCAAATCAGCACCATGGACAGCAGCCGGAGCACCAAATGCTATTAGATTGCCCTGAACTCAGCGGCCCGATGTTATCACAGATTAGAGTAGGTGCACATTTTCCAAAAATACTGTATGAGAGGTAACAATTACATTGCTTTAGATGTAAAATCCCTGATCCTACTCCATAACAAAGAGAAACCTGTCTAATAATAAAGTGGAAAAACAAATCACCCTCCTACATGGGCCCCTGACAGCATCTGGCCCCTCTGTAGGTACTCTGTCGATATTTATGGCATTGCGTCTGCGCTAGCCTCTGTTCACTATCTTCTGTAACTCAGTGAGCATTTCTTTCATCTGTCTTTCTGAAAAAAATTATACGTTCTTTGGGTTTAATCTCTATGTTCATAGACAAAAAGGCATCCAAAAAGGCATTTAAAAAGTTAAATGATTACTGTTAGCTTATAAAAAAACAACGGTTTCTATGAAAATGTATCAGTGCAGCAACATTGGTACTTATGTCATTATAACTTGATTATGACTATATCCATAATGTTTACCAACACGCTCTCCTAGAGTCATTTTTCCAACTTTTTATCTGCACTGTTCAGTACTCTCTGCCTTGATGTTTCATTAGCAATGGTCTAAGTTTAATGGGAATTGGCTAAATACTACTAAAACTGAAATATTGAATACAAATCAATATTAGATCAGGTTTTTCTTTTTAATAACCTTAGACATATGGAGTATCACACATCACACTATTGAGTAAGGGATGAACTAATTAAGAATAATTATTAATTAAGATTATTAATGATTTAAACAATACCTGTTTGTTTTGGTAAACTGACAAACATTGCTTCAGTGGAAGCCAAGCTCTTATTTACTGTTATTTTAAAGACTACATAAAAATGGGAAGACAATAAAAATGTCCTGACGAAGGTCCTTGTTAGCTAATAAAGCAGAGAAAAGTGTGTGCGCAAGCAAGTCATTTTTTATATGAAAAAGACAATAAAGATCCCACAAAATTTGCACTTGAAGTCTTGTGTGTGATTCATCCCAGCTTCATTTATGATGTTCAATAGCGAGCACATGCAGAGAGAAGAAGATGAACTTCCACACAACTGTAAAATAGCAAGGAGAACTTCGGGATATTAAGTTACAGCCAATGTTGCAGAATCTCAGCCGTATAACATCTTAAAACCCCTCATATATTTACAATAGGCCTACATCTCCTCTTTTGAGAGGTCCAGAAGGGATAAGGGTTTTTTTATACCTGGATTTACATTGTCAAAATTATAAAGAAATTGCTGTGTATAAGAGGATGTGCTGCATAGTGCAATTACACACTTCTCTCTTCCGGCAGCAAAATATTGTAACAGTGAAAATGGGATTGCGGTTGCCGCCAATTAATGGAGTGTGATGATGAGGATCTCCAGCTCGAGGCGCCCGTTCTGAGTCGGAGAGACGCCCGCCAGGCTCCGTTTATTGACAGCTTGAGAATCAACAACGCACCCGTAGCCAATCAGTCAACGGTTCTCAGTTCAACTGTTAAAATCCATCTGCAAGTCTACAGCAGTTCAGCTCGACGCCAACAAAGCGCACGCATGATGAAATGGAGCGCAATCACCGGGACGCTGCGTGTTGTTGCTGTCAGCCCCTTCTTTCCACACAATGAGGGAGTTTTAACTCAGTGAGGGCCACAAACATCAGTCACTAGCCTTCAGTCACTGATGGCAGCTTTGATCCGCAGGATAAAGGGGACTTTGAGGCACCATCTGCATGTAAACCGTCGCTTGATAACCCGATGATGACATGAAAATGTAATGATGGAGACAAGATATGAAGATCAGCAGGAGGAAGAGACGGAAGATCAGAGGGAGGATAAGTTTGCTGTTGATAATATCAATACTGATGACAATAATGAGGAGGATAAAGAGAAAAGAGACAGGGTATGTGAAGTTTTCATCATGATTATGATCATGATGATGGTCCTGATTGAAATGAAAATGAATCCTTTTGATCACAAATGGAGAAAGGCCTCAAAACAGTATCAGTTGCCTTGGTTAGTATTTTAGACAATGTCATCTATGGCTTGGTTTATCCACCGCTTTGGAACTATTGGATGGATCGCCATGAAATTTGGTACAGATATTCATGGTGCCTAGAGCATAAACCCTGATAACTTTGGTGATCCTCCAACTTTTCATGTAGTTCCACCAGCAGGTCAAAATTCTCACCTGTCCAGTGGAATATCTTAACATCTGGTGGATGACTTTTAATCTTGCGCTGCCACGAGTTTGACATTTGTAGATTTGAGTGAAATGTCACAACTATTGGATGGACTGCTATGAAATTTGGTACAGCCATTCATGTTTCCCTCAGTATAAATTGTAATTACTTTGGTGATCCCTTAACTTTTCATTTAGAGCCACCAACAGATTAAACTTTAAAACTGTCCAGTACTTTGCTCTATGACCAAATACCTGCAAAAATAATGGCATTTTCATCAGCCTCAGTTGCATGGACGGGCCTACCGGGCACAGGCCTGGGGGCCCAAAGTGTCAGGGGCCCCCCTGGCCTTCACCTAGAAAAAATGTCACTCAAAGAGACTAGTACCAACCAAGGCCTATAGAAAGGAGGCTGGGTCACGCGTCATCAACGCGTCATATCTTTGAGGGTTATAACACAAACAACAGTAAAATCTGGTCTGCACTCGCCGAAATTGAGCCAATCACAATGCACGACCGCAGCTTCAGTTACACTGCACTTGTGTTATACCCCATACCCCAAGACCCATGTCCGCCCGTGACCCAGCCTCCTTTCCATAGGCCTTGGTACCAACCAGGAAGAGAAAACAACTACAAAGAGATACAAAATTACCACAAAGAGACACAAAACAACTACAAAGAGACACAAAATAACTACAAAGAGAAACAAAATTAGCACAAAGAGACACAAAACGACCACAAAGAGACTACAAAATGACCACAAAGAGACACAAAACAACTACAAAGAGACACAAAATAACTACAAAGAGAAACAAAATGACCACAAAGAGACACAAAACAACCACAAAGAGACTACAAAATTAGCACAAAGAGACACAAAACAACAAAAAATAGACACAAAAAGACCACAGAGACACAAAATTAGCACAGAGACACAAAACAACTACAAATAGACACAAAACGACCACAAAGAGACACAATATTACCACAAAGAGACACAAAAGAACTACAAATAGACACAAAACGACCACAAAGAGACACAAAATAACAACAACACTGGGCACAACAACCACAGACAAAAAATAACCACAAAAGACCAAAACAACTACAAAGAGACACAAAACGACCACAAAGATACTCAAAACGACTACAAATAGGGGCAAAACAACCACAGACAATAATAACTACAAAGAGACTAAAACAATTACCTAGTGACAAGAAGCAACTACAAAGAGACACAAAATAACCAAAAAGAGACAACAACTAACCACAAAGTGACACAAAACGACCACAAAGAGACACAAAACGACCACAAAGAGACACAAAATTACCACAAAGAGACACAAAACAACTACAAATAGACACAAAACGACCACAAAGAGACACAAAACAACAAAAATTAGACACAAAATTGGCACAAAGAGATGCAAAGCAACAACAAAACTGGGCACAACAACCACAGACAAAAAATAACCACAAAAGACCAAAACAACTACAAAGAGACACAAAACGACCACAAAGAGACTCAAAACAACTACAAAAAGGGGCAAAACAACCACAGACAATAATAACTACAAAGAGACTAAAACAATTACCTAGTGACAAGAAGCAACTACAAAGAGACACAAAATAACCACAAAGAGACAACAACTGACCACAAAGAGACACAAAACAACAACAAAAGAGGCTGAACAACTATAGAGTCTGTGTGTCTTGCTCCTACGTAGGCGGTGGGGCTTTTCTGCATGTCTGTGCCCAGGAGCCCATCGTCTCATAATCCGCCCATGCTCAGTTGTACTTTATGTTGAGTGCTTGGCAACGCTAACACGTTAAACTAAGATGGTGAACATGGCAACACATTACACCTGCTAAACATCAGCATGACGGCATTGTCATTGTGAGCATCTTAGCATGCTGACATTAGCATTTAGCTCAAAGCACCTCCTCACAAGACCGCTAACATGACCGTAGAGACTCTTGTTTTCTCACATTCGGTGCTGCTGTTTATTTTCACATTCTCCTCTGTTGGCTTTCTCTCTGCTTTTTTTAATTCTCTGCACTCAGTTGAACTTATCAACTGCAGCAGTGCTTCAATCCAAAGGGAAACAATTAGGAAGTTAAAACCTTGAAGGGAAATAAATAAATTGTGACATGCTACTGTTTATTTGGGTATGTTAAATTCTGACTGAGAAATTGGATCCCCAAAAAGAATTGAAGGGGAACTTGAGACTTTTCCTCTGATCTGTGGGAAACAAGCTTTCCCTTACTAATCGACTTCACGCTAGTTCTTCAAGTGGGCTGTTGTAAACACCGCCGTTAGTATTCTGGCTCCGTAACGTCCCCGTGAAACTGTCCATAATTACACTTTTTTTGCATGTAAGTTGAATAATGGCCAGTCATGGCCCCTGCATTATATTCAAGGGCTCACCTGGCTTTGATTCCATTGATAAATCTACACATAATTGTAATAATAATGCATCTTCACAAATCAATGTGTGCATTGTGACGCTGTGAAATCATTCCTGCGCTGCAACACACATGCTCTGGTGATAAAAAAAAAAAGATTGCAAACTTTGTACTGGAATTTTCCCTCTGACTGTATTTCAAGCTCCCTCTGTGTCATAAAGGTGTGTGTGTGTGTGTGTGCGTGTGTGTGTGTGTGTGTGGGGGGGGGGG
>CAKAKR010066164.1:28177-41907 GCA_916700685.1 Adelosebastes latens
GTTCAACCCCACCCCCCCCCCCCCCCCTGCGACCCCGAATGGGATAAGCGGTTACAGATAATGAACGGATGGATGGATGAACAGAATTTTAATTATCACCCATAAAGTAGGCTCCTATAAAACCCTCCCTACGGACGCCTCAGTGAATCAAATCTATCATCTCCATGTTCTATGATCGTGCGCAAGCTAATGAGCCTTTTGGGAAGTGCAGACCAGTTTTTACTGCGCATGTGTTGTACCCCGATGATCTGACGCGATATGAAGCTGTGACATCTCTTTTAACCCTCCTTGGGTCGGACCAGGAACACACTTGAGGGGCCGCTACAACCTAAGGCAAGGGTCACATGACAGATTGAATCAGTAGGCTACTTTTCGATAGCCTTGTTAGTACTTGTACTGAAGGTAATCAAGGAAGAAGTGCACAACACAACTGTCCTTGAATAATAACAGTAGTAAAATTTGTTACAGCAAAGGGAAAGATGCAGTAAAGATTCAACCTGCTGCGTTTCTTTTTTCCTTCACCATTTTTGGCAAAGACTAGCAGTCAATAGTGGTAGGTGTCCATCCTCCTGCTTCTTCTATATTGCATGTGAATTTGCTCGTCTCATAGCCTACATATAAGCAGGAGAAAGACACGACCTTGTGTTATATGTTTGTGTTGTGCTTTCTAAAAGAAGGCCAGGAGCAAAGGGCTGAATGGTTGGTCATGTGGCTGGCTGAGGAAGACAGCAGCATTATAGTGAAATGGGATGCTGGACTGTGCATTGGTCACGTGGGAGAGTGTGTGAACGGTGTTTGAGTTGACAGTTGGAGGTCCTGAATGCACACAGCCATCACTCTCACTCTGTTTCTGTGTGCACGCTCTCCTCATGCCCTCTCTTCTTCCTCCTATACCACCTTCCTCGTCTCCGTCTACTCCCAGACGCTCTTCAAACACACACACACACACACACCCTCTGTGCCTCCATCATCATGCAGCCCATAATGGAACATCTGCATGAATAGGGCATTTTCAGTATGAGCAGGGGAGAGGAGAGCATCATAAAAGTGGTCGGGCTAAATGGGAGCTCGGCTCCGTGAGGCCGTATTATTCATTTTAATATCTGCAACCTTAATTTTAATGCTAAGCTCTGGGTGCGGATACCCAGCTTGTGGCATGGCTGAGAGAAAATAACACATCGCAGACACCCGAAACAGCCTCTTCCTCATCCTCCTCTTCCTCCTCCTCCTCCGCCTCCTCCTCCTCCACCAGCAGCACAGAGAGAAAAAGTTTGAATGCAGAAACAGAGCTTCAACTTCCCTTTTAAATAATTCAAGAACTGGACAAAAAAAAAAGTTTTTGGAGGCAGAAACTCCTGGCAAGATTTTCTCTGGAAAGTCTCCTGCAGGGAGCCGGTGTGCAGGCCCAGGTATGAGCAGAGATGATTCTCTGGAGAGAGAGAGCGGAGCTCTGAGGAACGGGTTGGAGAAGGGAGGTATTACGTCAGCCAACGAGCGAGCATCCGCCGCCGTGTGATCTATTCAAAGAATCCCCTCTTCAGAGGATGTTAATGTAAACTCACTTCCATCCAGTTCAGCGTGTATTCGGTTCAGCTCCACTCGTCACTGTTCTGGCTGCGCGTACCCACTCGGTGCGTCTCATGAGTGTTTCCTCTGATGTGTTTAACGCAATTTAATTAAGCAGAATCTTATTCCCATCAAGCTTAAAACCGATGCTGTTATTTTCTCTGCCAAAAAAGTTGGAAGAAAGTTTTTCTTTTTCATTCATGGTATATTTGTTTGAAATTTGACTGGAAGTTTGGTGGGCAGTTCCAAGTTGATCAGATGATTTTTTTCTTTTATTGAATATAGTCATCTTATCAGACGTACAAGCTTCAAACTGCAGCAAATCCATCATATTAGTTGTGATTGCACGGGCGATTTTAGACTCTTTTTAGGGGTGCTCAAGCACACCTAAATTTCATCTCAGCACCCCTAAAAAATAATTATCAAACCCTCTGAGACCGCTGACATTACTGTCTTTAAGGAGACTGTAGCAGACTCTGTCTTAACACTAGAGATAGATAGACATATTAGCATCATATGAAACTAGAAAACCTAAGGAACACATTCACATTCATTATCAACCATGTCATGCTAGCTCGTTGAGAAGGAGGCTAAATAATACTCCAAAATTAGGCTAAATTTTGGTGTGAAAAAACTGGAATGGCGATTTCCAATGGGGTCCTTTGACCTCTGACCTCAAGATATGTGAATGAAAATGAGTTCCATGGGTACCCACGAGTCCCCTTTACAGACATGCCCACTTTATGATAATCACATGCAGTTAGGGGCAAAAAACATGCAGTTTTTTGCTATTTTCGCCCCCATTCTAAAAATGGTGTGTTTGAATATTTCTACATACTGGGGTCCAGAAACAGTCTTGAATTACATAAATTGGGTATGACTGGAAAACTGACACTCTTGTGGATCCAGTGAGCCCAGTTGTATTCATACGTGATGAAGTTAGTTCCCATAGAAGCCATTTCATTGCAGTGAGACCATTTTTTTTTTTTTTAAACTTGACGTCACTGTATAAAATGACATGAGAGCCTTACCTGCATTATATTTCATTATATCCATAACTTGATGCAAAAAATCACAAATTGGAGCATAAAAATTTACCAGACTGCAGGAAATTAAGTGTTTGACGCTCAATATGAGTCCCCCCCAATGTTGAAACAAAACCTATGCCCTTGACTATACATATGGTACATTTTCATTGGGGCTGAGCCACCTAAAGGTCTAGAATCGCTCCTGGGTGATTGTAACAAAAGTAAAATGACATTAGTATTATCATTTTAACCAGAGTGTTAGCAATAGTCTGTCCACTCTGGACAGCAAGCCTGACAGTGTTCATTTGCCCCTACAAAAGTCAACAGTACCAGTGTTTATATTAAGTCCTCACCCATCAGAGTTAATTTGAACAGCTGCCTCGGAGCCGTATCAGCTCTATGAGTGGACAAACAGCCCACTCCAACGCAAATAATTGTTACCGGGATGACACTAGAAAATTGGTCTTGTGATTGTGTGTCCTAGAACGAACCTTGCATGGCCAGCCCGCCAATGTTGCTTTACTCGCTGTGGTCAAGGCTCAGGACAAAAGGTGAAAAGATCTGCCTGTAACTACAACGGGTGACTGACGAATTCTCATTGAAAACAACGTAAGCTCTTCCTATTCTTGGGTTTTGGGTTTTTTTTAGGGGCCCAACGACCAGCTCAAGCAGCGCACCGACCTTGACACTCGCTTTGCCCATCTGTGAGGTGTTTAGATGAGGCACAAGCAGGTGTGTGGCTCATTCAAATGAGGCAGCGCAAAGCGGTTGTTGGTATTCTGGTGGAAATTGAGTCGTAGACGGACATTACCCTGAAAACAGACGCTTCCATCTGTTTCTGGCGTGAAGTCACTCTGTTGCTACTTTTTTATCAAAAAGAACAAACTGAATACTTAAGCACAGCAATAACAGAATGATGCTTAAAATGTAAATAAAGTATTTTAATTAAACCCTATCCAACCAGTAGATGTGTTGAAATCAGAAGTGCAAAAAGCAGTGACGTACAGAGTAATGTGCATATAGAATAAACAATAAGGGGTAGATATGAATACACTATGATATACGTATATACAGTATATATACAGTATACATACAGTATACTGTATATATACAGTATAATACATAGTATGAACAAAAAGTCAGAAACTCCATACTAAACACGCCATTTAGTAAAGTAAAACAATATGTGAGGTTTTTTTTATGTCCAAAACCTTAGTATGAAACCAATAGTACGCAAATTGCATACCACCCACACTACCCATTTCTGGTGAAATATTACAGTATTTAAATGCTGGATACTACAGCGGCATAAATATCCCACAATGCGGTAGTGACAACAACATCAATATCAGACGCTGACGGACAGCTCTGTAGCGCCAATAACGCTTCAATTTAAGTGTAAGTATGTGATTTCCCTTTGCTAGACGTAATTTATTTTTAAAATAATTCAGACTTTGATTCTCACAAATCGTCATTTTGGTCACATGAGGTTGGCACGGGTTACCAGGGTTACATGTCTCCACCAGCAAGAAAATTCTCAGGAAGTGACGATGTAAATTACTGTTCAATGCGTCTGAAAAGGTATATACTACTGTCTATTCACAAAAAAGTATGAATATGAATAATGTGAAAAATATTGAACGATAGTACAGGGTATGTAGTGAGTAGTATGTGATTTCAGACGCAGCCTTTTCAAACTTGTCAACATGAACATTCTAAATGGGCCCCTTTGTATTTCCTGTTGCAATGATTGTTACTGCAGTAATTGACAGGAAGTAAACTTGGACCAAAGCTGTTGCCCTAGTAACAGAATGGCAATGAAAAGGTCAATAAGTACAAGTAATGGCAACAGTGAGAATATACAGGAAAAAGAGCAGCTGGGGGTATCATATGGATACTGTGTAATGTGGTTCAAGTAGCAACAAGAAACCATCTTGCGATGGGCTCACAGTTGCGGCGCCAAATTGGACTAGGGGAGTAAAGTGGGGTAGCAATGGCCCCTTCCCTAACCCCCTACTTCCGGCGCCCTACCTCGGACCACACCCATCTTCAAACTCGGCTTTCGTTTTAATCTCGACTACACACGGAAAGTTTCGTGACTGCATCTTGAACCGTTGTGAAGCTGTCACGGTGACAAAATCTGTCCACAGACAGACAGACATATCAACACCTGGCAAAGTACTCAAAACTGCTTCTGTGGTAGTTCCTGCTAAGGTAGGTGTCTCCAGAACACATATAGACACAGATAACACATATCACACGAAAATCCATTTTGTCAGGCTTCACATAATGCGTGTCCGTCAAGCCAGAACACGGACCAATCAGCGTCCTGTGAGGAGCTACTCGCAATTGCGGGCGTAGCTTATTATGTGTGTGTAACGACACAGAGAACTGTTTGTTCTAAACAACAATGGTGGATCCTGAAGAGGTTAGTGTTGCTGCAATAGCATCAGTTTTGTCAGAACTGGAGAGTATTTCTTCATTGACAGAAGAGCAAAGAACGACACTGAAGACTTTTAATGGAAAAGATGTTTTCGCTCTTCTCCCGACTGACTACGGCAAGAGTTTGATTGACGGATAGTTTATCCAATCACCTGCCAAGTATTTTTTTGAAAGTGCCTGCCCTTTTCCAAACAGTTTCCAATGACGGCTTCTCAGATGGTTCAGGTTAACACATGCGGACTCACAAGGTGAAAACAATACCAGCAAAGCTGTCACGGCTGGTAACAATGGTCCCTTTAAGGCAAAAACTGGCCTTGAAGTTGCTCAGCTGTGTTTTAGACCTACAGTACAACACCCAGGGTAAGTTGCCCATGAGGTGCAGAAATTGAGAGGTTAAAAATTCATAACACAGCATTGATTGTTGTTATCATAAACCACACACCATAGTTTGCTGAAAGTCTGGCTTTCAATTTTTCAGCTCTCAGTTCTCAACGGTTCTTTTCCAGACCAACATCTCACAGTTAAGACTGGCTTTGGGAGCTATCATCATAAATTTTTGACATTTATAAGAGGTGAACTGGGAACAGCCATCTGTAGCAGCCTTAAATGAGATGAGAACATCTTCAATCTAATCAAGAATACCCAGCAGAGGATCTCCTTCCCGTGTCCAGTCACTGGATCACAGCTAATTCAATCCTATCGATCGTCATGCGTCACAGGCTCATATGTTTCTGCCTCGTACCGCTGTAGGTCGTGCACAAACAACGAGGGATTGATGAAGGAGACCACCTGTTTGACCTCTAACCCTCAGGAGGATGGTTGTATTGTTTCAGCAGTTTCCTCACAACAGTGACATCACTACTCAACCCTGTCTCCTACTAAATGTGTTCGTATACAATTAATTTGGTGTGGCAAACCTTTGTAAGAGTAAACATGACTACTGCCTGGATTATGTTCACTGGCAATGGGTTTTCCAATTCCGGTAGTGAAACGCCTCGTTTCCACGTAGCTCTGTGAACGTATGCGAGTCAGCCCAAAGTCCATTCATTTCTATGGGGACCTCTGATCTACGATAAAATCAACTTTCTTTAATGAATAGAACTCGTCAGTTTAGTCAACATAAATAAAGTGACGAAGTCTTGATGGATTCGCCAAGCGAATGCAGATACATAATATGATCTTTTTTTGTAACGACTTGATTCATTAATAGTGATAGAGCTGAAATAGATTTGTTGTTGTTGTGGTTAAATAAATGTAATTTATGGTGTTGTTAGATTGCTGCTAGACCACCTCGTTGATAAAGGTACGTGCCTTGCTCTGTGTGCGTCAAGCGGGAGAGCAAATAGGTTTTTGATCGCAGTGAAAATGTTGTTTTTGAAAGGCTAAATGCCAACAAATGTGTATTGAAGTAGAATATTTCGTTATATTTTGCTACTAAGTAGCAAAAGGACATATCTTTTTAAATAGTTTTATATACCGACTTTTGTATAAATTATCCAGTAAGTGTGTTATTATGATTTTAGTTATACATGAGCAAATCTAATTTTGACAACCCCTTGTGATCTTTGGTGCCCCCAAGGGGTGCCCGGACCCCAGGTTGGGAACCACTGACATAGAGTGCATGCATAGTGGTTCAAATGTCTTTTAACAAAATATATATACATATTTTTCATAAAATGATGAAAGACAGACAATTACTTTTCTATCCATCCGTGGAGATGCATTTCCTTGCGTTGAACACTAGCGGACGTACTCCGTAAACTATACGAAATTACGGACACAAAACAAAACTGTGTGGAAATAGGTGCGAGGTTCTGTCATTAAGTTTAAGCTACTACAATGTTCAGTTAAACATGTTTTTTGGGGGTGGGAGAAATGGGCACTTACAAAGGCGCAACAAGTGTAAAGTGGTTATGGCTAAAGAGTTAGCAAACAGTTACTCATCCAGCAGGAATGGAGCAACATTAGCATTCATTTGGAGTCATGTCTCTGCCTTTGTATTGCTTTAAAGTCACTGCAAAGTCACAAATGTGCAATCTATACTTTGTGAGGTCCAGTTGCCTTAAATTCAACTTTCCCTGTGTTTTCTCTAGTTTCCTTTTCCTCCTCCTGCATCTTGTTTCTTCTCTGGCTGTGTTTACTACCCACTTATCTTATTCCCCCTCCCTTTCTTCCACTTGGATCCGCTTGTCTTTTTTCTCCTCCCCATCATTGCGTCTTCCTTCATCACTCCTCATCACTTCCCCCTGCTGCTGCTTCTAATTCCTCCCACTTCTGTCTTCTCCGTTTCTTATCCCTCTCTTGTTTGCCTCCATCCCTCCCATAACACCCTCCAATCCCTCTGTGCTATCTTCTCTTCTTCTTCCTCCTCTGCTGGTTTCCCGCACTACGTATAGCTGTTAGAAGTAGCAGCAGGTCACATCAGCCCCGAGCCAAGCTGTGCCGTTTCAGGCTCTATAGCCGTGCCCGGCCAACTGTTCTGCTCCGTTTGGCTCACCTGACTGGGCCTTTACAGCAACCCCGCCGTCGAACCGTCCTCCTCCTCAATCCCACAACAATCAAACTCCAACTGTCACTTCTCAACTGTCATTAGCCTAATTGTCACGCTGCCTGGCTCCTTTCTTACTGCCAAGTGTGGGACTTGTCCGCCTGAATGCCAAATACTGGGCTCATCCAAAAGAGTTTCACCCTGCTGCGCCTGGCTAAAGGCAAACGCTGTGCCCATCCAATACATCCCAATTATCCTAACAACTCCGATTTCCCATCAGGGCTTCGGTCCAAAATAGTCTCATCTTCCATTAACTGATAATGATCAGCTAAACTGGACCACACAGATTTAATGTGAGCACCTGTAAATGTAGCTGTTAATCTTACTGGGACTCCCACCACGTTTTAACACACCAGCCAACTGTTCTCTGCCCTCCCAGCACAAAATGGGAGACATGGGAAATGAGATTTGTTCATCTAGTCAGCCAAAGAGAGCAAACGTGAAAATCAACAGGTGGCAACAAAGAGCACTCTGAATCTCATATGCAGAATTCATTAATACTACTACTAATAATAATAATAATAATAATAATAATAATAATAATAACAATAATAATATGAGGGAAAATAGATATAGAATGAACATAGAAACAGGGAAAATAAGATATAGAATAAAATGCACTTCATAAAATAATATAGAAATAAGAAAAAAAAAGTTAATTTATGTCTATATGTATGTTTTATGTATGTTATATTTTTTTCTGTGTTTATTTAGTTTACTTTTCAATTTGGTATTATCATCATTATAGATATTTTCTTTATATAGGCCAGTAATTCTCAAAGTGGGGTCTGTGGCACGCTGTCAGGGGGGTCAGCGAAATAATTAGCTGTAAATTATAAAGAAAAAATATAGAAATGATAAAAATAAATATAATTATTATACAAATTATAAAAATAAATTTAACTATATATAATTATAAAAATAAATATAAAAATGTATCATTAAAAAGTGCATAGTTACAGATGGGGGCCATTTTATTTTATTGTTCATTACCACGTTGCTCTGGGTCAATAGAATCTCTGATATGATTGTGACACACAGCAATAAGTTCATTATTTTCAAGTTGAAGCATTTACTGAAAGTCAGCTTTAGACTGGTAAGTTTAAACATCTGGATTTATCAGGACTATGCCAGTCTTGCTAATGTTCATTTTCTGAATGTTTTAAGATCAATTACTTGAAATGTAGGCTATAAATGCTGTCAAGTTGAGTCCAAATGTTAATAAAATCACCTTCTGTTTAAAGGTATGAGGATTATCTAATCTCATTTTATGACGATGATGATTCAAAGTGAATTGTTGTAGGAGTTATTTATTTGTTGTTTTACTAATAAGAAGTATTGTTTGATTTATTATTCTAGATGTTTACCTTATTTAGACTCAATTTTTGAGTCTTTTGCTAGTTATTTGTTTAGTTTAATTATTTTACCTATCTTTTGTTTTTTGCTTAATAAGTATTTTGTTTTCTTTTGTTTATGAATTGGGTATAACTGTGGGCACCCACAGTTATATAGGCAGGCAGGCAGTGAAAATGTTTGTCGTCAAATGTTTGTGAACAATCATCTGTTTCTCGAATAAAAATATGCATAAAAAAAGAAAAGATGAAATAGAATATATGGAATGCATGCCATAAGATGAAAAATAAAACCCACTGAATGATGATATTATTAAAATCAGTACCCATATTTGCAGCCTGCACACATACAACAATAAACACCGCAGCAGCATCAAAAGGACTGCATTCCCTTCTTTTCTCCATCAGTGGTGGAGATTTGAATTTTTAAGACGAAAACTCAGAAAGCCTTGAGCGCACTCTCTATCAACCATCAGACAACGGTTTGCAAACACGTTATCCAGTTATGACTTGTTGCTGTGAGCTTGTTTTGGAGTCTACTTTGTGCTCTCTAGTGCTCGAAAGTCATTTACTAGAACTGAGAATAATGTCTTTTAATAAGATTGATTTGGTTTCATTTGACTTACAAAAATATTTGTGTCCAATGTTAAAGATGCTCTATATGATATCCAGAGCATTAATATAAAGCAGCAAACAATCATTTGTTATGTAAATATATACAGTAGTGGAGTAATGTCTACCTGGCCGCCGCTCTGCACTGAGCACATGCGGCGGTTACAGCTGATAACGCCGTCCAGGAAACGGCGGTACTACAACTTCCGTGTCTGTCACGTTATGCCATTGGACCCAAAAATACTTTTTTTCCCCATAGACTTACATTGAGAAAGAGATGTCCCTAAATCAGCGGATAATTTTTTTTTAGGTAAATCAACTTCCCAGTATGAACACTGTAATAGCTCTTACTTAAATTATTAGGTCCTAAAAGTTGTGAAATGCACTAATAGCTGAATCCAGAGTTACTTCCATCCCTCGGTTCAAGTGAATGAGCCTCAGACCGAGGCTGGAGCAAGGGCTGGTAGTCGGGGTTAAAGGAAACACTACTGCGCCTGCTCCATGGGCCCAATGGATGCGGAAGATCGCCGGATGATCCGGGGACTTTATCACTCGGCAGTCGAGCCATTTTGGCTTCATGCTCCACTGAGCAACTCTCATAGGAATGAACGGGTGACCGCCTCCAACGCTGTATCCAGTTGTCTTTATACATCCATGGCTGGCTCAGCCGTCGCCATGTTGAGAGCCATGTGGAGGCAATAGAAATGCTCCCAATCTCATATTTAGCCCCTAAATGAGTTGTACATCAGACCAATGCTGGTGAAATGCTGGATCAATAGCTGGTGTTATATTTACCATGTTCACCATCTTACTTTAAGCATGTTAGCATGGTAACATTTGTCTATCAGCACTAAAAAATAAAGTACAATTGAGACTAATGGGAATGCCATTAGTTTTGCAGGTATTTGGTCATAAACTAAAGTATTGGACAAATTAAAATTGTGACCTGATGATGGCACTATATATAAAGATATATATAAAGTTTAGGGATCAACATACAATACTGTGCATACAATGCATGCCAGCTGTGATGTCAAGAGGGACAGACCTGCAGCCTTCGACCTACAGTCGGAGCTCCGGCAGGAGGTGGAGAGCTCCACGCCTGGCGGCAGCAGCAGCAGCTCCTCATCCTCTGGCCAGGAGCAGAGCTTCACCTCGCTGCTCCTCCAGTCCCCGCTGGGAGCCAACACCGACTCCACACTGCTGGAGGGCCAGGCCACATTTCTGGGCCCGCTGGAGGGAAGGGAGGCACGGGAGAACCAGGACTATACGCGGGGCAGACTGTCAGACCCTGCTGCCATAAAATTAGAGCTTTTCTAAAAGGGACTCTGGTGCTCTGAAACACTTCCGCTTTTGTCCACGGGGGCTGCCAAAATGAACACAGTAGCTTTAAAATGGACATTAAATATATGCTGATAACAGCGCAGTGTTCGTATATGGTCGTTATTCGTTTTATTACATTATTAGTGCATAGTATTATTCCATCATCCACTCAGTTTCACCTCATTTGACATTATAATATTTGATATTCAATAATGTGGTGATATCATCCAACTCCATTAACACATTTGACATTTGCAGCCCATTATGAGACACATTTTATTGCATTTTGACAAGGTTAACAGCCCTTATAACTTAACCAGTCACTACATTGCTATTGTATGCTACAGTAAATTACTGTATGTGTCTGACAAAGTCTCTCTCCTCTGACTTTAGTGTCAGGAGCCAAGGGCAGCGGGAGAGAGGAGCGGGGGGGTGGTGGGAGGAGACATGGGAGGGCTGGCTTTGACAGGTGGACGAATGACGACGATAGCTACCTGTATCTGAGAGCTTTTTTGCACTTTGATCCGTGGCAGATGACTGATTTATCAACAGACAGACAGATGTTATCATCAACGGGAGATACGGGTGACAAATGGCAGTCTGGGAGACGGGTGGGGGGGGGGAGCAACGTGTGGAGGATGCAGTCAGGGAAGGAAAGGAAAGTGAGGTGATGTGGGAAGAAAGTGGGAGAAGTTTCAACGGATAGGCGGATTGATAAATGGCTGAACGCGTGTATACTATACACAGACTGATAATTTAAGTCAGGGAAAGGAATTGACAGGGAGAAAGAGGAGGAAGAGAGATGCTATGCTCAGTAAACTGTGATAACTGGCAGGATGAGAGAGATGTTGTTCTGCCTCCAAATTACTGACTGCAGCGTGTAAACATGATGCTGGGCAGAAACGGAGCTGCTGCTGCATTGATCAACGAGGAAATAAATCACGAGGTGAAGCCGAGAGAATAACCAAGTGCTTTCACCAGTCAAGGCCAGCCGCTTGCAGCAGCTACAAGTGTGTCTGAATGTGTATAGCAGGTGTTCACGTGGTGCATCTGATTCTGCACAAACCAGCGATGCATTTACGCTGAGAAGTAACCACAAAACCAGCCTCAGTGTGTTTCAGCTGCTGCTGTCTTCTGAAGCCCGAGGCACAGCTCGGCGCTTGTGAGCATCATAAAATGCAACAAGTCGAGCCGGACACGCGCGCACACACACACACACACACACACACACCCAACCCTAGTTGCTATGGAAACAGGGCCCTCAAAAAGGCTCAAAGAGTTTTGAAGGATGCAAAAAAAATGTGCTGTGAGAGGCTCTGACTCGCAGGAAAATAGCTAGTATTAGAAAATAAAAACGTAAGCACTTTTTTTTTTTATTGACGCCATCAACAAGTCATGAATAAGTTTATTTGATTTAACTGTAAGTTATAGGGCTTTGTAACATCTGTGCATTCGCTATTTCAGCTTTTTCGGTTTTCGGCTTTTTCTTAGGTGCTCTGAAGATCGCTTGGTATGCAGCACGGCGGCTTGGCCCACTTTGTTCGTTCGAGCGGCATAAAACACATTTGACTCGACAAAAGACATTAAAATAGATGTCTAATCCTTGACTAATTCGAACCAAATCCTTTTGTTCGTGTCCTGTCACATCATGAGCGCAGAGAGAGAGAGAGGCATGCTCACACACACACACACTGAGAGGAGAGTGTGGTATCTTATTCCAGGCTTTCAGACGGACCATTGTTATTTAGAGAGCCCCCACCACCGGCCAAACCACCCACACACACACACACACACACCAATCATCCAACTCCCACCCTGCCGCCCACCATCCTACCCACACCACCACACACACACATATGAATGTATCCTCCAAAAATTGGACTCCTGACAGGGTGGGAAAGCCTCCAAAACGGCATTTAGACATGAAACTCTCCACTGAAACCCAGACTAATGAAATCCTTCTCACAGTTAGCAGCTTCTTAAGGAACGGTGATCCACAAAAGTATCCAACGATAGGGGGAAATCTCGACACACAGGCACACACACTCATAGCTCACCCGTCATGCTCTGCTATTTGACACTTGCCAGTGCT
The DNA here is from genome assembly GCA_916700685.1 of Adelosebastes latens. NCBI lineage: Eukaryota > Metazoa > Chordata > Actinopteri > Perciformes > Sebastidae > Adelosebastes > Adelosebastes latens. Next base: position 41,141 of record CAKAKR010066164.1, read on the forward strand.
GCCTCTTGGTGTCGTGCCAGCCCGGATTCCCTCTCGCTCTGGCAGCCAAACAAATTAGCGAAGGCGACTTGACCCCTGTTCAAAGAGAGGGCATCGCCGGGAAATTGGAATTCGGGACCCGATTACAGACTCCACGAGCACCGTCCACGGGCGCGTGTCACCGATACGCCACACCGCCCTCCTGCGTGTGGCCGGGGCCTGTAATTAACACACAGCAGCGATGCTCGGCGGTGACAAGCAGGGACAAGGGTGTGTGGATTCATTTTACCCACGGGTGCATGAATATGCAGTGTGTGCATGCAAATGGGGGCCTTTTGTATTCAAGGCGTTAATTACTCCCTCTTTTGGTTTGATGGCTTCCATAAATGCAGCACAAAAAGGTAGTGAAACTCAGAGTGCCATTAAAGCTGCAGTGCGTGGAAAATGGAGCAAGTTTGATTAAAAAAAGTTATTTTTTATAAAACGGTCACTATATCCTGACAGTAGTGCATGAGACAGGTAATCTGAAAATTATAATGTGTCTCTGTGTCCTCTGGTGCTCCTAATGGCATCTGCAAGATTTCACAGACCGGAGGAAAACAACCAATCAGAGCCGAGCTGGAGTCTTGCTGTCTCTGAGCAGCTGTCAATCACTCGCGAACTCCGATCAAACGGTCAAACTAGGCAGCACTGATCAAATATGAATCAATATTCTGTTGCTGTAATGCCTATTTCTCTCCTCAAATGTTTTCAGAAACATCTTGTAGTGTACTGTTTAGCTGTAAAAT
>CAKAKR010066165.1:0-43344 GCA_916700685.1 Adelosebastes latens
CTTAAGACTGCTTTATAATAAAAAAAAACATGAAAATCTCACATTTTTATAATATGGGACCTTTAAAAAAAACAACACAAAAAAACAATGGTAATCTATTGAGTGGCAGGTATATTTTGGAGCTCAGGTGAACACACAGAGAAACTTTCCAACTTCAGCAGATTAATATGAAAACAGCCTTTTGGTACCAAACCCTGCACATAATGTTACACCATTCTGTACAGTGAAGGACAAACATCCAAGCAAAACACTTTTTAAGTGAAGGGGGACTTAAATAATGCTGCAAAACTCCCAAATATGAATAGGAATTTTATGGAAATATAACAGCAACATTAAATTCAAAAAACATTACTTGTCCTCACTGTAAAACCATGTTGTTTTTGTGACAGGATTCCCTCAGATGAGCATCCTGCACACCTTTATCCGTACTCAGCTGTAGAGCAGGTGAGGGTCAGCCACCTCCGACCCCTCCCCACTGCATCCATCCCTGCTGCCCAGCTGTTTGTGTCCTGTCTCCAACGCTCCAAGGCAGGCTGATCACAAAGTATGGACTCCCAGCCAATGCTCCCCATTCACTCGAACACACACACAATGGCACCATTAAATATTCACAAGCACCTCTTCAGGGCTGGGAGAAGGGGACTGAGTGGGAGGCTATACCAGAGAGAGAGAGAGAGAGGGGCTGTGAGGGGACACTGCTGGCCTTTAAAGATGCCTTAAAGATGTCTCATCAGAGTGAATCGTGGATGGAGAGATTCTGCTTTGGAATAACCTGAAGAGAAGAGGAATAATGGAGGGATACTATTGTGGAGGACAAGAAGAAACAAAGGTACGGTCCAGTGGGCGTGTATTGTGGGGAGCAGGCATGACACTTGATGCTGCTTGGCTCCATATGGCATGGCTAAGTGTGTGTGTGTGTGTGTGTGGTGCCCGTGCACATAAGCAAGAACTGTGTGTTTAATTAGAGTGCTTTTATAAGCCTTGTTTCCATGTAGTCTGGTGCCATCAGTATGTTGTTTAAAGCTGTAAGCTGAATTTCTCATAGTGAGTTTAGTCTAAATGAGAAAAAGTAGTTTGCAGACTTGCCTCTCACCACTTGGCTCCTTTTAAACAGATTATTTGTAACCTGGGAGTTTAACCAAGTGTAATCAATAGAAACCCAACCAAATGTTGTTGTTTTTTGCAGTGATTATTTGATTAATTGATTAGTTTATCAACAGATAATCCTCTCAAATATGAAGATTTCCTACTTTTCTCTGTTTTATCATAGAAAACTGAATGTATTTTGGTATTAACTAGGGCTGCCCCCTCTTAGTCGATTAGTTGACTAATCTAAGATTACTTTAGTCGATTAGTTATTTTTTTATGCTTCTTTCATGCTGAATGACTTATTTCCAAGAAACTTATGAGCATATCTCTGGTAAACACAAGATTTAAAGTGGTGCTTTTTGTGATTCTATGAACTAGGAACTCAGTTTCACAGATCCGTCGATTAGATTAACTAATCGATTAGTCGCCAAAATTGTATGAGTGTTAGTCGACTAAGAATTTCTATGGTCGAGGACAGCCCCTATTTTGGACTATTACGAAAGAAAAAAAATGATGTTACCTTACACTCTGGGAAAATGGGATGGACATTTATTTATATATTTTTTTTACCAACCAAACAAATTAATCAAGAAGATAATTGGCAGATTAATTCATAATGAAAATAATCGATTTGGCAACATTAGAGACCGAGCTGATATGAGCTACACTAGCAGCAGTGCTTCGATGAATCTTTGCACGGTGTCTTACTTTATTATAACAACAATTGTGTGATGTTAATGTCTTATACATGTTGTACAAAAAGCTGCTAAATTCCAGGAGGAAAGTCACTGCCACTAATAGGTGTATTTCCTTGAATACAAGGCACCAAAAACACTTAGTTTGCAACCATGACTGTCTTTCAATTATGTATTTTTCTAATTGAGTCAATATCGTGTGTTTTCCTCGTTGTCGTAGCATAGTGACTGTTGAATGGTATTAAATGAGCCAGTGTGAAGACTTGATGGATGATAAATTGAGGTCATATGACTTTAAGAGTCAGCAATGCCTCCATGACTCTTAACTGCAGCACAACACAGTTAATTGACTGAAACCTCAGAGCTCCTTTCTTCTCGTTTTAACAACAATAATTGCATGTCAGATTTCATACTGTGGTACAAATTGTACTAATAAGCATCAGTTCATCCTGGAAAACATACAGTTTTTCGCTCTAGTACAGCCAGTAGGTTGATTTTTAACAAGGGGGATGGTTTGTTTTATTCACCCATGACTAGCGTTCACCACAACTAGACTAACTCACTTCCATTCACTGAGCCTCCCCTGAAACTGTTATGAGTCCCCCTGGGGAGACCCACCTCCCACTTTGAAAATCTTTGGTTTAGAGAATATTATAGATCCAAGACGAAAGACGGGATTCAGAGAAAAAGTCGCAATTACAAATCTGTCTGCTTCTTCAGCACCACGGACAGCGCCATGGATTTATTAATACACAGCACAGTTAGGCTACTGATATTTCAGAGCTGTGGTCGGGATGGGGCCATAGATTCTAACTGGCAAAAACCTTAGTCAGATAAAGGATCAATGAGTCAGGCAGACTAGACTAACATATTCAACTAAACAACCTCTCCTGCCCGTGCACTGTGGTGGCAGGTTAACAAGGGACATGCATTCTGGTCATTTTTACTAACAAGGGAGCATGGCATCCCCCCTCATCCCCCGCCCTTATTAAACATACCGTAGAGAGCAGAGATGAAATGAGGTACATGGTCAGCGTCTTAAACCCATAGGCCACCAAGAAGCCCTATTTTTATAGTTTTTAATTGGTTCACATCATGCATCACTATTTTTGTAGATTTAAATAGAGTTTAGAAATGACAATAACTCTTGATTTCAGGAGACCAGAAAGACGGTTTTAAAACCAGATTTTGACAATGTTAGGCTATATAGACAGTCACCATCTGCCGTTGTGTGTCTTTTGTACTTTCGTATAATGCACCAATATACTGTATACAGTATATTTACACATATGACTTATTTAATATTAAATATATACAGTATATACATATTTTCAGCAGCGATCACAAAGCCAGCAAACAAATCTCTGATCATCTGCTGTATACTGCTTTTGGTCTCACTAGAAAACTACCCTGGAAAATGTATTGATTTCCTAGATTTCAGTATTATATGTGATCATTAGAACCTTTTTTGTTGAATTAATACATATAATTCCACATGTTCTGGCTGATTTGATAGAAAAGATACCAGCCATAGACAAAACTCACCAGCATTTGAGACATGGATCAGGACCCGGATTACTTTGTCTTTACTGCCCTCTAATGCTTCAGCCTGCTCATTACATGAAGCTGCTTACCTGAGCTGAGAGTCCAATCAGGTTATCACAGTGTGTGTTCGATTAAAAACGAAAGTTCAGAGAGAAATGTCTGACTTACCTTCAACTGATTATAGAATCAGGGTTGAATATTAATTTCAAGATACAATTCAACTAAAATTGTCCGATAATGAAATGAGTGAAGAGTTAAATTGATTTGACAATTAAACACATAAGGTGGCCAAGTTAAACATCCACCAAACAAGTGCAACATTGATATTATGACACTGTAAAAAGATGTGGAAACCATTTTTTTTAATGACATTTAGATTGTGACATTAAAATACAGGAGTTCTCTCCACTCTTATTTTGGCGCAATGTGGAGGGAGGGTCTCAGCAGGGATTGGTGAAGATTCTGTTGCTGTTTTGCTTTGTTGTTGTTGTTGTTATTACTGGTTTGCTCGGTTGGGTATGTAAAAATCATGTTTCATAAGACAAAGAGCAGATTTAAGCCTACGTAAATGTGGAACCTTCCTTTATTCAGCTTATTTACAAGAGTTGAATTTTACTGCTTTTCTTCTCTCCACACCAAACTAAGAGTACATTCAGTATTACAAATGACCTGTATGGAGCTTACAGGGTGTTCTATAAGTAAACAGGGAGTTTATGAACAAATGGATAAATAGTCTTGTTTTTGCTTGTGTGGACTTAGCATATGTACTTAGGTAAAGGCTAACAGACTGTGGTGTACTACATTTACCTTTATGTTAAGCTAATCTCTTTTAAGGCCCTCAACAAATGATCAGGTTGTTTTCTGTACATCTTGTGCACTGATGTTTGTCTAGGGGATGAATTAGCTCTTTGATGTACATAAAGAAGCATGACTATACAGAGAAACACTAATCCGACACTCACTCATTCATAGATTCCCGGGCAAACACAACCTAATATGTTGTCCTTTTAAAGAGACAGGTTGCATCATTAGAAAGTAAACCACCATGCAAAGACTCAAACGTATTGAAAGGACATTCAGGGGTTTTACATAGACCATGATTCCTTGCTACAAGTCATGTCCATTGGACGTTCAGGTTTTAGCTGCACACAATCACAGAGGGCGATGTTTTTATCATGAAAATTGTAATACTTTCTAATAGCCAGCAGGGGGCGACTCCTCCTGTTGCAAAAAGAAGTCTGATTGTATAGAAGTCTATGAGAAAATGACCCTACTTCTCACTTGATTTATTACCTCAGTAAACATTGTAAACATGAGTTTATGATCTCACTCACTAGTTTCAAGTCTTCTTCAATACAGCATGATGTTCATTTAGTAAATTATGGTCCCATTTAGAGTCAAATAGACCATAAAGCAGGGTATGCTTTAGGGTGTAACTACCTTGTGATTGACAGGTCGCTACCATAGCGTTGTCTGGTCTGGGAGTTGTCTTTGTTTTTGTCTGACAACTTTAACCCTTTCACCCTGTGTTTTCAGTTCATGAAAGTTAATTGTAACATATTGGTCGCCTAAACATGTCTTCAGCGTTCGGTTGTACTTAGCTCCACCCTCTCGTGTCACTTCTGGTTGCAAATAACCAAGATGGCGAAGACCAAAAACCAAGATGGTGATGGCCAAAACAGAGTATAGAAGCAAAGAGATAAAACTTTGGTGCTTTTTTGATAATAGCCGCTAGATAGTGCTGCGGTAACTCATTGTGGACTGAATACTCCAATGAGTCCATAGCCATGAATGTATAAAGAAACGTCTGTAAATCAGAGGATAATTTGTTTTATGTCCTAAAAGATGTAAAATTCACTAATAGCCGAATACAGAATTATTTTGCTCGGCATAATGAACGTGCATCAGACCCACGGGACTGCATCGTCCTGCACGCTCATATGACATATCCGGTTCTGCCAGCTTCCTGTATGCGGCTGTAATAATGGATATATTGGCTCTAATTCATCGCTTTTATTATCTTATAATACACCCATGGGCTGTATGCTGTAAGTCTAAACCGTGGTGGATGTATTAACGTTTCTGTTCCCAAACAACCGGCTATTTGCCAGTAGCTAGTAGTACTAGTAGAATGACATAAACAGAATTTAATGTAGTTGTAGGCTATTTACTAACACGCAGGGCAAAAGCACAGGGCACATCCTCTTATACATCCATGGTCTGTGGTCTATTGTTCATTGATTTTGGAGGTCCTTGACATGAAAAAGTTTGAGATTGCTCTCAAAATCTGTGTGCTGGATTTTTCTAACTTCCATTTATGACCATTGCTCCCTTTATGCTCCTCTGGGAAGCGAAACAAGTTTAATGAGTAAGTAAGTAAGTAAATACAGTAGTTAAAATAGTATGCATATTTATAATATTTGTATTGTTCAACACAGGCCAGTTTGGTAGCGTAGAAAAATTATGACAATAGAATAGAATGATTTTGTTTTACTTTTGTACAACACTTTGTAGGCGGATGATTTACCGGCATCCGGTAGACCTTTTTTTGCCAAAAATAGCAGAGGCGTAGCTTTGCTGCTGGGCGCTGACGTTGCAATGGAACAAACACTGACTTTCACTTCTTAGCAATATACGTTCCTTTTAGGCCAAAATGCCTTCAAAAAGGGAGTCCACAAACCAATGGGTGACGTCACGGTGACTACGTCCACTTCTTATATACAGTCTATGTTTCGTACCCTGTAAACATGTAGTGTATGGAAGACAGTATTTAGTTCCGGGGTAACATTTAACAAAGCTCTATCCACATGCTGTGAGTGTGCCTGAGATGCCTTTTGTGGCGTGTGTGTATGTGAGGAGGTCTGATAAGGCTCCCCAACACACACACAAACACACACATTTTCACAATCTATTGTGACTAAAGGGGTTTACATAACAAATCACTCTTGGGCTCTGACGTCGGGACGCCAGTGTGGGAGGATGATAGTGTCATGTGTGTGTGTTTGTGTGTGTGTAATCCTGCCATTAACGCACAATGGACCTGCACAATTGTTTACTTAGGCACTTGCGCAGAGGGGGAAAAGGGTAGGAGTGCAGCATGTTTACTAAGAAACCTAATCGCTGCACTACTGATGCATGGATTGATGTAAAGAGTATTCTTCTAGCTGCACCAACTCCATTCTTTACTCATTATTGTACATTATTTACTGTAGATGTACAGGTAATCACTGAAGCCTCGCTGAAGCCACAGAGAGTATGATTACCATTGAGGGCCCATTGTGTGTCCAGATGGGCTGTGTAATTTAAGGAAAGGTTTGTGTATGTGTGTGTGTGTGTGTTTGCGTGCAGAGGGCTATAAAACATCAACATAGGGTCCAGAAGAGGAGCAGGGGACAGTGCAGCCAGAAGCCAGTAGGTTCGATTTTTACTCCAGACAGCGAGTGGGTTCATCAGACGTTTTGGTGGATATAAGAGCTCAAAATATCAACATCTGCCACTCAAAAAAACAGATAAGGTAAGCTGCACCAAACCCAAACGCTGCCTGTAATTATAGAAACAATGTAAATTGCCACGAGAGGATGTGGCAGTTCATATTTTGCATTTTTAGAATTTGTCTTTGTCTGTTCGATGTGCTTGTTGTAGCTCAGGTGGGTTTATACCAGCGATGTTGAAGCAGCCCAGCGGCATCTCTTAGTCCCAGCATTTTACCTAAAGATGTGGGTCAGCCTCACACTAATTGCAACAAAAACAAACTCAATGGATTTTGTTTCCTCAATATGTTCTGAATTTGAGAAAAATAGTCCTAATGAATTGTATGAAGGGAAAGTTTTGAAAATTGCCTAAATATGATCCTACCAAATGCGCCTTTTTAGCCATATTTTGGTGACAGTACAACCCTACATTGTTGTGCATGCTAGATTTGATCATGCTGTATTTATTCCTTGAAAAAAAAAAACATACAGTCCGTCAGTGTTGATGAGAATTTATTATGATCACATCATTGGTCTTGTCATAATATATTCTACCGAGATCTGGTCCCAGTTTGAATTTTGAATTTCCTGGATTTCAGGATTTTGCATTCAGATTATTAATTTTGTATATCAAAGAGGATACCTTTAGGGGTGCGATACAACTAAAATAGCTTTTGTTGCAATTTGTGTGAAGTCAAGTTACATTATTCCTGGACTATCCAGGGAAATAGAAAGGGGGAGAACTGTTGTTGTCAGATGTTAAAATGATGTTATCACTTATTTTTACAAAGTGGCAAAGTATACAAAGAAGAATTCTGATTACTTTATTTGCAAATGGTATTTACCACTGCATAAACAATTCACTGTAAGTAGTATTTTCTTCCAACTTACATGATAAATCTTAATATTCATTACCAGATAAAATTCTTCTTTGGATGAATCTGCATAAATATTAACATCTGTCAAATGGCTCCATGCTGAAACATGGAGGAGTTATGCTTTTGGTGCTGTGTTTTGACAACAAAAATGTATCAATTGGCCTTGAAAATGTAAGACTAAAATTGTTTATACTTTTTTCAAACTTTAAAAGCTCATAAAGACTACACAGTTGGCTACCCAACTACACATGACAGTTGTGTTGATGAAACTCAGAGGAATGATAAGTCTTCTTGCTGCTGTTGGCAAAGACATGACATCAAAAGTTCTTTATGTAAAAGAGATACTACAGTGATTTAGTATTGTACTTCTATAAATTTGGGGGACTCGCAAGAGACATTAAAAGAGAATGATCAAAATCAAAGCCGTTGAAGTGTTGCTCAAGCGCTCGTTGACGTAGTTATGTTGTCAAATAGCACTGGGAACTGGCTAACGGCAAGAATATGTTTTTCTTCCATTTTTTTAGAGGGAACGGAACAGGAATTGTGGGGAGAGAGAGAGGACCGGAAATGGTGAAACAGAAACATATGATTGGTTGATGCTTCCGTCATTGGAGCGCTGAAAAAAGTTGAGGTCAGCTCAACTTTGATTTGTAGTGCGTCATGTTGGCCGTCAGTTTGTAGCTTCATGTTACTGGCTTCCATTGAAAATGACTTGTAGCCTGTTACTGTGTCATACAAGTTATTTTCAATGGAAGCCAGTGACATGAAGCTACAAACTGACACCCAACACTTGTTGCTGCGTGATGGGCGTGATGCGCTACAAATCAAAGTTGAGCTGGTCTCAACTTTTTTCGGCTCTCCAATGATGCCGTCAAGCGACAACCAATCAAGCAAAAAAATTACGTTCGCCAGTTCCCAATGCTATTTAATGAAATAACTATGTCAACGAACACTTCAACGACGACTCTGCGACAATGTAGCCAGCCACGTTTGGCCGTTTTGTTGCTTCTGTCGCTCATAGTGTGAACACAGCACAAGACTTTTAATCCCTAGTGTAAGCCTAGCTCCAGAAATGCTGGATCCTACATTTCCCATAATGCAACTCCATAGCATCTTTCTTCGGTCTCAAGCCCACAGCTGTGTTTTTTAAAACCTTGAAAAGCTCCCTCCAGACCGACAGAAGACATTATACATCTGTTTTCACAGGCTGTGTAGTACTCCTTGTGTTGAGTAAAGTGAACTTCATGCATAAAGTCAGTGAAGCATCCCTTTAACACTTTTGTTGCGCCCCTGTCCTGGAAAATGTTATTTGGTGAGCAGTCACATCACCTTATTAGTAATATATCTTGTTACTGTGGGATTCCTGCATCACAGCATCAGCTAAATGCCTAAAATTGCCCCCGTCTTACAAGTAGTTTGTGACTGTATTGATCTAGAAATCGAAGGATCGGCCCATGTAAAGTTTCAAAGCCGAAAAATCTTGAAGATTGATTTTTGTATTTGCGTGTGATACTGCCACTAAGCACCGATATTTCAATTCACTTGTAAAATACATTAAGGTCAAAGAGAGCATCTCATTTTCAGGTCTATTAATAGCAGTCTATCCAGCCAAGTGTTGGTGTTTGATCCTCTGTGGCAGCCGCTGGCATCTCGCCATTGTTAAGTCACTGGGTAATCTGGCAGCGAAGGTTAAGACCTGAATGGGGCTTAAAGGCTTACAGGAAACCTGAGTCCAGCCTCCTCATCCTCCTGCCTCACCTTCTCTGTCTGAAAAGACGCTCTCTGTCACTCCGTCTGTCATTTTCCATTTGTGTACTATTACACTTATTATACGTTTTGTGTGAATAAACAGTAGTATGTATCTTTTCGGATACACCGAGCAGCAATTTACGTCGTCATTTCCCGAGAGCCTCCTTGCCGGTTGGAGACGTGTAACCATGGTAACCAACCTCGTGACCCAAACGATGGTTTGTGAGAATCAAAGTCGGAATTAATATAAAATATATATTACACCTAGCAAAGTGAAATCTTATACTTACAGTTAAATTTAAGCGTTATTGATGTTACAGAGCTGTCAACGTCCGTTTTTGAACGTTTTCGTCACTACCGCATTGCATTGTGGGATATTTATGCCGCCGTAGTGTCCAGCATAACATACAGTAATATTTCACCTATCATTGGTTTCATACTAAGGTTTCAGACATAAAATCTCACATACTGTTTTAGCGTACTAAATAGCATGTGAGTACGGAATTTCGGACGCAACCTTTGTGTTTAGTGCTAATTAGCAAATGTTAGCATGCTAACACGCTAAAATTAAGATGGTAAACATCATTATACAGGCTAAACATCAGCATTGTCTCTGTGAGCATGTTCAGGGTTAGCTGGCTCGGACCATTTTCGTTAAGCGATTTATTATGAAGATGTTATATTATGTGTGTGTGTCACTAAACTGTTTTGTTAAGTAGATGAAAAATATATGACATGCACTTAGCTCAAGCCCCCAGTGTGTGTGATGTATTATGTGCGGTGCGTGTGTGCAGATGTATTGCATTTGCAGCATGTGGGTGTGTACGCGGCATGCTTTCAATCCCCCAATTAATGTGCGTGTGTGTGTGTAGCTGTCAATCTCTAGTCTCTCCAGATGATTCAGTGATAGCATGCAATCTCCATTATGAGACCTACCTGCCTGCCTGAGTGTGTGTGTGTGTGTGTGCCCATAGTCATTAAATGAGCCTGTTGGCTGCGCTCTGCTCAGGTGATCTCCTTTATTAGTCTTGTGTCGCTGAGTGCGTCTGCTGAAAGCGTGTTGTCAGTGATTGGCATGTAGATGAAGAGACTCTCCCCTTCATCTCTCACTCTCTCACTCACACTCTATTGTCCCTCTATATCACTCTCTGTCATCCCTCCATCTGCCGTTTCTCACTATAACCATCTTTCTCATTTCTTTCTTCTCTAGTCCTGTCGTTCCCCCTCTTTACTTTTAATTTCTTCTTTCACATCCTTTTTTATCAATTCCTATCATTGAGTCCCGTTCTGTCCTTCTCCCTCTTTTCATTCCCACTCTTTCTTCTGCTTTGCATCTTTTCAGCATTTATGTAATCTGCAGTTCATTTATCAGCAGCCTCACTCTTTGCCTCTGTCTCCCTTTCCCTCCTTACATTCCCCCACCTCCTCCATCTCTGTCATCCACGCTCTATTCATTACCAGTTCAACTCTGTCAACAGACCACACCAGTCAGATGGGAGATACATATCACACATATCGAATAGATCTCTTTGTGTGTCTCTCTACCCGTTTGGTGACCAACAACTTTCTCTGTGTGTGTGTCTGACATGACAGGAAGGAACTTTTGAACTTTCCTCTGTGCCCACTCGCTGTCTTTATCCCCTTATCTCAGTCTGCAGTTAGCTGATACCAACAGCTGCTGTTGTTGTTATTGCTGTGCAGCCTGCAGACAGTTTAGAGTTTTGTCATGGTTCTCTGCTCCTGGCGATACGTGATACAGATTTCTGCTCAGATCTTATCTTAGGTCCAGACTATTAGTCCTTCCAACCCCAGCTGGCGGGAAGAAAAGTTGGAGGTGGACCTGTTAACTGTAATTGACATAAGTGATGTAAATTTTTAGTGTTTGCTTTTATCAGAAAATGTTTGTTTTTCTTTCTTCTGTCTGTTTGCTCTGTGGTGTCTGGCTTTTAACCCCTGACACTAGCCCGCATGTATAATATATTGGTTGGGGAGCAGGCCGGGGCGGGGTTGACCCTTTGTGATATATTTAGAGCGACCTGCGATGAATGTTTTATCCATGCTGCGTAGGGCAGCCATTAAACATTCATATCTGCCACTGAGATGACCTCCTTGAATATCAGCCCGTCATCAATGAATTAACATCAGATCATCATCAATGAGCTAACATCAGACACTCCTCAATGAATTAACATCAGCCGTTTATGTAATGCCATCATCACACCTCACACACGCCCATGTTACACCTTGCTCTTCTAATGACAGGGCAGATGTTGTATGTGTGTGTGTTTTGTAGCCACGATAATGAGGAGACAAATAATTCAACGGTTTAATATTTTTTAGATTATCCTTTATAAGTTTAATTCCAATGGACCTTATAGGTATTAAATCACATGAATGATGCTATTTAGAGAGATGCCTAATGGCCACTTTAGGATCATGAAACAGACTGAGCATTTAGAGGATTATGGCAGTGTCGAGATGAAGAAAATTACAAGAAATGGCGCTTTCTTTTCTTTCTTGAGCTCTAAATCAGACTCTAATATATGAATTCTAAGGTTAGTTCCTGATTTAGGTAAGTGGAAAGTTGCTGTAAATGAATGAATTCAGCTAGCTGGAGTGCAACACTGACTAGAACAATAGGTACTGCCATAATTATTAATTTTATTGCTGTATTTGTATAACCCATGTAAGTCTTAAGTTGTATCCTCCTGCATCAAACATTCTCGTATGTACTGTTGGTGCGTGCATACACTGTTGAATGCTTGTGTGGACATTTTAGCATGCATCATTCTCAGCCTTGGTCCATGCTGCTACCGCTGGTGTGTGTGTTTTGGCTCTGCGTGGCTTCGCCTCTCAGACACAGTTTAGCAACAGCTCAGCCAGCCTGCATTATTCATACAGGAGCAAGCCTGCAGATAGGGTTACCCCGAGGCAGTATAGCTGGTGCATTAAGGTGCCCATTGCAACTATATCATACGGATACACTCTGATGCATATGCACACACAGACATACAATACATATGATCATATGTGCATGCACAAGAGCGGAGGATATGATGAGGCCTCAAGTTGAGGCGAACAGGGGATGGATGAAGCCGCAGTAACCAGAGAGAGATGCAGAGGGTTGCAGGAGGTCAGAAAGGCAAGCTGACGTGGATGTGGGAGGATACGACACACATACACATTCACTCTCAGACAAAGAGGAGGACACCCCTGAAGGCCGAGACGCACACAGACGCACGCACATCGGCTCTCCTTGCTGGGTGGATGTCCTGCCAAAGTTGGTGCGGCGGCCAAGATGAGGATTCACCGCCGGACTCACAGGATGCACTAACAATGGGAGACACACAAAGGACTACACAGACTCTGTCACTGGGATAGCAGGGTCTTTTATTCATCGTGTGACCCTGGGAAGTTACTTACAAGCCTATAAAGAGGAACAATTATTTTTGCTATCCTGGATGGACTTCAGTGGAAAAACTCAGTGAGCCAGAGGCAACAAGTGGGTAAAACTGAGAGAGACTGTAACCAGTTAGATTATTTTTTTCTCATATGTAACATTTTAAATTCAAGAAGCATCTGCCTTTTTTAAAATGTAACACTCCAAGAAGGTCCTCGTCTCTTTTTACTCACAGAGACAACAGCTTTGTTGCTGAGGCTTGAAGACGTACTGTAACGCGAGCGAGCACTGATGGCTGAGATTCTGACTCCATTACTAGATCGTGTTTTGAAGTACTGTGGTTTGAGTTTGTCTCTGTGTGCATTATAGAAGAACTGACTTGGGACAGAGTGTGCTGGGGTTTCTGGGGTGTCACAAGGACGGATCAGATGGAGAAAAAAGGAGAGAAGACATGAAAAGAATTCGGGATGAGAGGATGTTGCTACTATTTGGACTCTTCTTCTCAGGAGTACATATCAACATTGACACTGACCCTTTTTTTAGCACATTTTGGGAACTTGTTCTTCCTCTTCTTGTTTAGAATGATTTGAGTAAGGAGACATCATGCCACCTAAAAAAGGTGACTCGAAATCAGCTGCCAAGAAAGGCAAGTCGGAGGAGCCAAAGAAGGGAGGAAAGGATGATAAAAAGGGAGGGAAAGATGACAAGAAAGGGGGAAAGAAAGCGGAGGAGCCACCAGCTAAAGGGAAAGGGAAGGATGATGGAAAGAAGGGAAAGGGAAAGAAACCTGTCAGCGAGTCAGAGGAGGGGTCAGAGGAAGAAGAAGAGGAGATGAAGACTGAGGAAGAAGAGGACGATGACAGCGAGGAAGAGGTGGTTACTAAGAAGGATAAAGGGAAAGGGAAAGCAGCTCTGAAAGGTGCTTCCAAGGCCATGGCTGTGAAGGGTTTTAAGCCTCCTAAACACCCACCTCCGTCTGATGATGAGGAAGAGGAGGAAACGGAGGGTAAGACACAGATGAAGAAAGGAATGGGTGCAATAAACCTGAAAAAGATGAGTGGTGTCAACATCAAAGGAGCCTCCAAGGCCATGATGGGCTTTGCTGCAGAGGGACAGAGGAAGAGCGCAAGTGCAGCAAAACCACAGAAGACGTTGGATGCCAGGTCTCACCTCAAAGGAGCATCTAAAGCCCTCTCTGGAATCACAGGGAAGTCCTCTCCTTTTAGCTTTCCCTCTAAACAGCCGGCAGAGAAAGCAAAACCAAAGAGAAACCTCAAAAGCACCTCCCGTCTCTTCCTACGAATCTCCAAGAAAAAAAAAAACCCGGGTGGTGGTAAACCACTACTGGGAACCAGCAAGCTTTTTGCTGGATTTGGAGGTAAATCAGCTGACAAAAAGCCAGGTCTGTCTGGCTTCAGCATGTTTAATAAAAAGAGGGATACTCCAAAAGAAACCACACCACCTAAAAAGACAATAAATCTATCCGGTTTAGGGAGCAAGGGGGGGAAAATGGCAAAGGAGGCAAAGGGACTGGGAGGGAAGTTCAAAGGCATGTTTGGGAAAAAGAAAACAGGATTGGGGTTTAAGACTAAAAGCTGGATGTTAGGAAGGATGGCTGCAGCATCTAACTGGTTGACAGGGAGGTTCCTGAGTACTAAGGGCCATGGTCAGCTGGGGGCACGAACAGGAAGACGGGGACAAAATAATCTGTCATTTGCTAACAGGAACACTAGAGGAAGACAGACTCATTATTACAATGAAGCCTATGAGTATGATGATGAGTATGGATATGAGGAAGATTACTACAACAGGGAGAGACCTAGAGGCTATTCGAGACAACCCATGACCTATGATCCATATGACCCTTATGGAGAGGAACTGGAGTACTATGACGATGATGAGTGGGAAGATGAATATGGTTACTATGATGATGAGGGAAACTTTTATTATGATGATGAGTTGTACTATGAGGATGACGTGGATTACTACGGTTACCCTTATGGCTATTATGATGATGAGTATGAAGATTACTATGGCGATGAAGGGATGGAGTATTACTATGGTGAAGATGGAATGCTGTATGCAGTGGAACCAGAGCCTTATGGTTACTATGGTAATGCCGTGGATGGTTTCTATGACCCATATGACCCTGAGCTGTATGGAGATTACGTTGACAACAATATGGGTTATAACTATGGGATGTCAAACCCATATGGCATGATGAGTGGTGGTTATGACGTTGTTTCCGGCCTATATAATGACCCAATGCTGGGATATACAGACCCTGCTGCTATTTATAACCCCTATCAGCAACCTTTCTATATGGATGCTGGGCTGGTTCCGGCGGAGACAGGACAGCTATATGGACAGGAGCAGCTGTCTTACCCTCTTGCTGAGCCATTTTCAGCAGAGCAGTTCAGGGTCCCCAGGCCCCAGGTTATGCTATTTGGAAAACACAGACTAGAGGTGGAAACCCTGCCACCTCCTCCTCCTCTATATCCTCATCCCTCCTCCCCAATGTTCCCCCCTCCCTCCCCAGCTCTTGACCTCAACAATCTGGACATGATGTCAGATATACAATATGAGCAGCCTCTTCCCACATACCTTCCTGCACAGCCCTATTACTCCACTGTCATGAATCAACAACAAACCCCCATTCTTCGTAGACAAGCCCCCTCACCAACAGCTATGATGATTCAACAGGAGCACTTCTCTCTCCCTCAGCCTACTCATCCTCCTTTCTCTGTTTCTCTCAGCCACATGTCGCCATCTCCCCTACCACCACAATTGGCCTCCCAAATGTACCAACCATCCCTCCCCCAAAACCCACAAATGTTACAGATGGGGCATATGTCACCAATGGTCGCACAAATACAGCCACCAATGCCTCCACTGATGCATTCACCACTGCATTCACCAGTGGCCTCACCTAGGCTAGTGCGACGAATGAGTCCCCTTCCATCCCCACAGCTGTCACTTAGGCAGGGATCAGTTAGGGCAATGGCACCTCCTTCACCCCGCCTCTTACCACATCACATGGACTTCCAAACAGGCATTCAGCCGGACCCCTATCTCTCCCCTCGCTTACATAGGAGAGGGCTCTCTCAGCGGGCCTCAATGGCAGGCCAAATGTCAACTTCCCAAAGGCGGAGGCCACCCAGCTCACCTGCATCTCCATCATACCAGAGGAGAGGGATGTCAGTTAGAGCTCAGCCATCCCTGTCAAGAGGACGGGGGGGAATTGGGTTACGCAGGGCCCCATCAACTGGTCGACCCCAATCCCCCTTTTCTACCCCCCTAGCTTCCCCCCGGGGATCGCTGAGGAAGAGAGCAAGTCCCCCACCTTCCCCAAGACTATCTTTTAGACAGCAACCTCCTCCTGATGCCGTGCCTCTGCCATCTACCAGACCGCATTTGTTCAAAGGTAGAAAACAAACATCCAAGTTAAGGCATTCCCCTTCTCCTCCCCTACCATCCCCACAAAGACGGAGCCCCCCTCTGCCTGAGAGATCTCAGTCTCCCCCCCAAACCTTCCGCCCCACCTCCCCCCATCGTCCTCCCTCTCCCTCCCCATCACGTATCACCAGTCGCCCCCTCCCCACCCGGACCTCTACTCGCAGGCTAAGAGGTGGTCCTGGAGGCCGAAGTCACGTGCCCATGGGGGCCGTGAAACCTTCTCCAGCTAATCCCTACTCACAGAGACGCAGTAGACATGGACCACCTGTCACTCAGCATGTAGCCCCATTCAGGTCCTCTATCCATAGTGGTCCAGCCCCTTCCTCAGGACAGATGGGGGGTGTAGGTGGAACACCCATGTTAGCCAGGGCAGGCTCCCGGCCTACAGGTTTAAGGGAATCAAAGCGAATTGGTACACCCCAAGGAGGCTTCCACAGACCTGTAGGTAGGGGGCAGCCGCTAGTTCGTATGCCCAGAAATCAGTCCTCTCTTCAATCTAGGCAGTCATTCAGAGCACCTCCTCCAGTGCCTCCTGTCTCTCCACAGCCTTCTTTGAAACATAGTGGCCCTCTTTCTCCCCAGCCATCAGTGCGTAGGCTGCAGAGCAGACCTCCATCTCCACAACCACTGCAACGTCGATCTCCTCTGCCCTCCCGTTCAGCCTCTCCCAATCACTATATGTCTCATCCACCGTCCCCCTTTCCTCACAGGGCTATGAGTCCCCAGAGTCTAGGGCCAACATCTTTTCAACCTCCAATACCTCACCCCAGTTTTCCTCCTGGTACTCTCCAGCCATCTCAGAGTATCACCCAGTATGACTACACAATGATGGAGCCAGGCCCATCCCCAATGCTTACAAATGCTTTACCAAACCCTCAGGTTGTAGGTGCTCCCTTTCCTCATTCTCCTCTTCCTTCCTCCATCCCTTACTCCACCACTGCTTACTCTTCTCCTTTACAAAGACCCTCCTCCCCCCAACCACAGTATGAAGTCTACCCCCAAAACCTACCTCAACCTGCACCCTCATCACCTTATTTGGGACACGCACTCCAGAACCCTTATCTGCAGAATGCCAGCTACACAACACCTTTACAGAGAAGCCCTTCCCCTATACCTGTTGGCCAGGGGGAGATATTAGCTGATGCACAAGTGAGCCAGGAGGGGAGCCCGTATGCCTCTCTCGGTCTATCCAATGCTTTGATGCAGAACTCCCGCCTGCGTAGTGCCTCCTACTCGTCTCCCCTACAACGCAATGCCAATGTCTATACAAATGTGTTCTCACCCCCTCAGGAAGCAGCCCTTCCTGCTCCCTCCGTACCCTACTCCCCACACTTGTCTTCAGCTATGCTTAACTCCCAGCTACGTAATGCTTCCTTTGCCTCACCCCTTCAGCGACACCTCTCCCCCATGTCTCCTGCCTCTCCCGCCCCTCCTCCCACCACACCCCAGCAAGGTTCCTCCTCATTTCTCTCTGGTGGACTGCGGACCTCTCAAATCCAGGGATCCATGTTAAAGCTTCCTGCTGGCACTTTGAAAATGTCCCGGGGCCCTGTTGAGTCTCCAATTACCACTGATGGTGGTGGTGGTGGGAGGCTGTCACCCTCTATGCTCTCCAATGCCCTGCAGAATCCAAGCCTACGTCAGGCCACCTATCGACTACCTGATGGCTCATTGGTCACCAGAACTGAACCTTCCCCAGCTCCATCACCTCTCTCATCCTCTATGCTGTCCTCTGCCTTGCTCAATCCCAGTTTGCGACAGGCCACCTATCGACTACCTGATGGCTCATTGGTTACCAGAACTGAACCTGCTGAACCTTCCCCAGCTCCATCACCACTCTCATCCTCTATGCTGTCCTCTGCCTTGCTCAATCCCAGTTTGCGACAGGCCACCTATCGACTACCTGATGGCTCATTGGTTACCAGAACTGAACCTGCTGAACCTTCCCCAGCTCCATCACCACTCTCATCCTCTATGCTGTCCTCTGCCTTGCTCAATCCCAGTTTGCGACAGGCCACCTATCGACTACCTGATGGCTCATTGGTTACCAGAACTGAACCTGCTGAACCTTCCCCAGCTCCATCACCACTCTCATCCTCTATGCTGTCCTCTGCCTTGCTCAATCCCAGTTTGCGACAGGCCACCTATCGACTACCTGATGGCTCATTGGTTACCAGAACTGAACCTGCTGAACCTTCCCCAGCTCCATCACCACTCTCATCCTCTATGCTGTCCTCTGCCTTGCTCAATCCCAGTTTGCGACAGGCCACCTATCGACTACCTGATGGCTCATTGGTTACCAGAACTGAACCTGCTGAACCTTCCCCAGCTCCATCACCACTCTCATCCTCTATGCTGTCCTCTGCCTTGCTCAATCCCAGTTTGCGACAGGCCACCTATCGACTACCTGATGGCTCATTGGTTACCAGAACTGAACCTGCTGAACCTTCCCCAGCTCCATCACCACTCTCATCCTCTATGCTGTCCTCTGCCTTGCTCAATCCCAGTTTGCGACAGGCCACCTATCGACTACCTGATGGCTCATTGGTTACCAGAACTGAACCTGCTGAACCTTCCCCAGCTCCATCACCCCTCTCATCCTCTATGCTGTCCTCTGCCTTGCTCAATCCCAGTTTGCGACAGGCCACCTATCGACTACCTGATGGCTCATTGGTTACCAGACCTGAACCTGCTGAACCTTCCCCAGCTCCATCACCCCTCTCATCCTCTATGCTGTCCTCTGCCTTGCTCAATCCCAGTTTGCGACAGGCCACATATCGTTTGCCTGATGGCAGTTTTGTAACCAGGACAGAGCCCACACCTGCACCCTCCCCTTCCATGCTGTCCTCTGCATTGTTGAACCCCAATGTACGTAAAGCCACATATAGGCTGCCGGATGGAACTTTGGTTACAAGAAACGAACCAGCACCTGAGCCTGTCACTCCTTCATCCTCTATGCTCTCCTCTGCTCTTCTCAATCCTAATGTTCGTAAGGCTTCTTATCGATTACCAGATGGTTCATTTCTAACACATCCAGTAGAGGAGAGTGCTGAGAGTGCAATATCATCACCGGGGCTATCTGGCGCTCTGATGAATGCTAACCTGCGTAAGGCAAAGTTTCAGCTCCCAGAAGGATCATCATTGTTTTCATGGAACCAAGCTTCCACCTCTGCCTCCTCCGGTCCTAATCTTTCCGGTGCAATGTTAAACACCAACCTCCGAGGTGCCTCCTACAGACTCCCAGGCACATCACTATTGAGGCAGCCTGGTTCTACAGATCCCGCGGAGTCACGCTCCCTTGACCTTTCCAACGCTCTCAGGAACAAGAACCTCCGATCTGCCACCTACCGTTTGCCTGACGGAACTCTGATGACCCGCCCTCAGCCCACTACTTCACCCCGAACACTTGACCTGTCTAATGCTTTATCAAATAACCCAAACCTTCGTGGGGCAAATTACCGTCCCCACGGTGGTAATATCATGTCAAGGCTTGGTGCCCCTAGCACCCCAGAACCTCGCTCACTTAATCTCTCTGGTGCCCTGCAGAATACTCACCTTAAGGGGGCCTCTTTCCGCCTACCCTCATATGCTGTAGTGTCACCCCAGGGCCAGGGATCCGGGCCTGGACAGCACTGGGCACAAGGCCCTGGAGTTGAAGGCTTGGGACTGCAGCAAGATGTGGATGTGTGGGGCGCAGAGAGGGTTCTACCTCACGGCACAGTGCAGAACCTCAATAAGTGGTCCATGTATAGAGACGGGGAGCTGCTGGACCCCCACAGCCTGATGGGACAAGGACCAGTAGGGCATGAACCAGGGGAGTGGAATCTCAGCAGGGAGGGGGAACCACAGGGGCACTGGTATGACAAGGTAAAAGTTTTGAATACATGACTCACACTACAAGTAGACACAATAGCTAATGTTGGGTACCATACTGTAAGTCTTTATGTTTACGGTGTAATCTTGCAGTTGCAAGTGTAATGTTAAAGTGAAAGCCTGGCACAGTAGTGGATTTTCAGTAAGGGGGAGTAATGTGGTGTTGTTTTTTTAAAGAGCAGAATATATGATTAGAATAGGTGATGGGCACATTGAGCAAATAAGGTAAAATTTGTAAAGCATTTTTTGGTGAGAGAAGGGCAAACAAGATTCGAATCATCCGAAAGAGAAAGAATTTATATTTTCATGTGAGTGTGTGCATGTATTAATGCATGAACCCTTTGTGCACAGCGCTATGTGCATGCATCATGTCCTCATTTCTGAGTGTGTATGCGTGTATTTTAGATGTACTCAATCAGAAGCCTGCACACCATGGCTGACCGGGAGCAACGGGAGGAAGATGGAGTGGAAGACATGACACAGTTAGAGTAAGTAAAAAAAAACTCACGCACACTTGAGTTAACGCTTTGTCAGAGAGAAACCAACAAAGAGCAACAATAAAATGTATTAAAGAAAAAGTTGGATTCAAGGCAATCAATCACTTTAAAAAATATAATCCATTTGGTCTATCATGATTTGAAGTAATAAACTGCAGTCACATGGTTGCATTTATCAGAGTATAGAGAATGAGAAAATGCTACTGCATATATATTGTGGTCAGTGGGAAGTCTTGCATACCAAGAAGTGTGTAGTTGCAGTGGTGGGACATGCCTAAAGATTGATCAAAGAGATTGGCAAAATCCTTGGGGAAGATGGCTAGATTTGAATTAAGCACAGTGCAAAAATGGTCCTGATGGTGAAGTGATTTGAGAAGTTCTTTGTAATCCTTAAATGCCTTTGTTCTACTGCTTCTGTCTAGGGAGATGCATGAAGGGGCTGTTCTGCTTAACCTGAGGAAAAGATCTGAGCGAGAGCTTATTTATGCAAGTATCTGAGCAGCACACACATCCAACATACAACCATCTACATACAACCATTATACTACTGAACATTTCTTGAACCTATAAATCTTACGTCAAATCAATTTATTTTGAGTTTATGTGTTGATTTTAAATACCTCTCTACTCATCTCTTTTTCTTCTTTTTTGGACTTCCATTTCTTTATTGTCTCCTCTCTCTCTCTTCATTCCTTGTTTTTTCAGACATACATAGGTAGTATTCTGGTGTCTGTGAACCCCTATAAGATGTACAACATCTATGGGACGGACATGGTGCTGCTGTACAAGGGTTGTGCTCTGGGAGAGAACCCTCCGTAAGTCATGTTCACTCTCAAACTGTGGGGACAGTAAACTGAAAACAAAGTGCTAGAATTGTCAGTATTATATTATAGTATATTGTAAAAACACAACAGAATAGATTCATTTTTACAAGTTTCTTCCCTACTATAAAGAATTACTAATTATCATGTTCTATTTTGAAGCTTTTTGTTGGCTCAATTGCAATGAAAGAAGAATAAAAGGTAGAATGGAAAGCTGACATGTTTTAAGTTAAGGAAGCGGTTATGGTGCAGATTAATAATTTAGGCAGGAAAGGGAAAAAAGAGGGTTAGAAATACAGAAGATAAGGATAGAAAAGAAGAGACGAAGACTTGAGTTCAGTGCTTTCATCTCTTAAGATATCTGAGCTTGATGCAGCTACTCTTTCTCCTTCAGGCATTTGTTTGCCATCGCAAACGCTGCTTATTCCAAAATGATTGATGCCAAACATAACCAGGTCATAATAATCAGGTAAGAGGCTCCCTCCATAATCTTCACAAAAATACACATTTTTAATCACTTTCCATGTATCTGTAAACCAGACATCAAAGCTCACAACCGTATATGATTTATACATAAGAGTTACATGAAAATAGTGCGTAGTGCAGCAAGTTCTTTTTTTTTTTTTAATGCATATCATTGGTAACCTTCCAAGGTTTTGTGACGGTTCAACCTTGGTATATACACAGAAGCTTCTTGGACAGTTAGGTTTCCATCTCCAGTCGGATTAGTGTTTGTAAATTCATGAGTGTCTGTCTGTGGTTTTCTGGCCAGCAAACTTAAGACAGATCAATCCCTCACTCCCCTCGTGCTCCGTTTATCTGTCACAGGCGCCTCGCTCTGTGTCAAAACTGACACAAACACACACACATTCAGAGCCCGTTTACATCTATCTCAGATGTAAAAGCATAGACACGTATACAGAACATCCACGCACTTGCACATTGGTGTGTGCTTTTAGAAATGGCCAGAAATAATCATATATGAAATACACAAACGGCCACACTCGCACACACCTGGAACACTCTAGCCGTGTTCGGAAGGAGACACCTGTAAGGAAAGCCCAGCCAGGTCTGGGCCAGGAGCAGATTATCTTTCAGAGGTGTGTGTGTCCAACTACATGTGCGAACCCTGTGTTTGTGTGTGAGTCACTGAGTGCGTATTTAGGGGTAACTGAGGTCTGGTGTACAGTGACCAGTAATGGCCCGGTTTTTAGCCAACCAGACCGTGAGTTGAAACCTTATGCTGGAATGTGGTCAAGGTGCCGGTGTCCCTAAATACACACACACACACACACTCCTGCCCTCCTTTGGCCAAGGTTACATAATGGTGGTATTTAGCGCTAAGCTGTTGGCAGTGATGTGTGTGTGTGTGTGTGTGCGTAAGAGCGTTTCGGGTGGTTTAACGCAAAAGTGGAATTGAGGCCTTGCCTAATGCAAGATTAGCTTAGTCTCACATCACTTAGTCAATTAAGTCAAACACTCCACGAACACCAGTAGGGAGGTGAGAAGGATCGTATAATGGACGCTCTAAGTGATTAATAAAGGCTGGGTGTAGCGGTGCTCAAAGCGCGGATAATGTTCACTCTTAATGAGCTTCCACTTTGCAATCAAAATAACTGGGTTTTTCCATTACTTTACCTTTTAGCAAATAGATTATCACACTTTTGCAGCCCAGTATGCAAAGAAAGTTCATCCCGCCTACCATTCAAGAATGCTAAATACACTAGTTTTGTCAAAAAAAGTATGTGTAGATAGTAGATAGGAGTAGGTAGTAGTACAGTTCATCATTTGAAGGTTTGAAGTTTTGTATTTCAGACAGCCAGCGTGACTGGTCTTATCAGTAGTGTGTAAAAGTATCAGAAATGTCATTTCAAATTTCATCTTTTGGCTGTTTATCCATAACATTTTACAAATAAAGGTTTCAGAAGCACCATGTGTGCGGGAACGTATTTTCAGTAGGAAGGGCTGTCCTGGATACAAGCATGCACATGACAGCTTACGTGCAAAATGCATATTAATGTTTAGAATAAACAACTGATGGATTTTGTACATTTTCTATTGTTAAATCTGAAATAATATAACAACAGGATAAACAGTCCATATGAGCGAGATAATTTAAACCTATAACAAGCTCAGCCTTAATTACTTAATTACTTTGTGGTGTTTTATTCAACATGTTATTATTATTGTTGTCATCTGTTTGTCCTCAGAATCAGCACCTTCCTGTATATGTTCCCTGCACAGAGCTTTTGTTTTTATATCAAGTCCACAGTGGGCTAGTTGCTGCTCTGTGCCCACAAGAGGACACTGAGATTCAGTTTCAACAAAATAAGAAAACACCGGATTTACAGGATAGCAGAGTTAAAAACCTGCATAAATGTACTTGTGGATATCCTTATACCGTAGCCTAATTTTGTGTGAGATTTGGAATATTTAAATGTGCTAATTTATGTTATTTTCTGCGCCATTAATTTGCTATGGCCAGTTATGTTTAGCAGCTCCTCTAAACTTTTAACTGATGTAAAGGCGAGCAATCATGTCATCCCTTCCCATGCTAATGAAAAGCACAGTTTATTAAATGGATAACTTCTGTATTTTTTAACCTGGACCCTATTTTCCTATGTTTTTTAGTCTAAGTGACTAATGGGGACAACACTTTTTGAAATAAGAAAAAGGTTTAATTTCTCATACATAATGTTGTCAGACACTTATAATCACAATCTGATTCTGTCATGGCAAAAACAAGCACTTTTAATGGACGTAAACTGACGTTGCCAGGTTGCCCCAAACAATTACATTACTGCTCGTGTAGCGGCTGGAGGCTGCAGCGTTCTCCATCAATACTGGACCAATTTCAGAAAGTGTTGTCCCCATTAGTCACTTAGACACAAAAACATGGGGAAATATGGTCCAGGTTGAAAAATACCAAAGTCATCTTTTAAGCACTCGTTTTCACAATATCCTTGCAAGTCTGACATGCACAGAAAATTGCTGCTACCTCTTTAGCAGAGCACTGGGACAATTCATTATATATAATGTATCAACTACTGAGTCATATTGATGTCCAGTGCGTGTGTGTTACTGTGTTTCAGTGGGGAGAGCGGGTCTGGGAAAACAGAGGCCACCAAACTAGTCCTTCGCTACCTAGCATCAATACATCACAAATGCAATCTTGCGCAGCAGGTACGCAAACACACTCCTGACATGCACAAACTGCTGCACACACACATGTTCCTGTCTTGAAGGATGACTCTGCGTCTTTTTTCCATGTCTCTGTCACCCTGCTGGCTCTTCTTGGGTGCAGATTGAGGTAGTGGGGTTCCCTGCATGACTTGTGCTTTACATTTTACAACTCATCTTCACATATGGTCATAAGAATAGCAGGCTGCTGTGTTTTGCTGTGGTGTGTGATAACATTCGTTAGAGATGTTGTGTTTTCTTGTTGATTTTCTTTTACTTGCTTTATAAAAATCTGTCTAGCATCCCTTCAACTATCTGACTGATCAGCATCTAAGTTAACTCATGTTTATGTATGTGTGCTATAGACCAGCATTAAACTACGGTGGTAACAGGCTACTGTCAGAACAAGACATTTTGTCAGCGAGCTGACGAAGATTGTTCATTTACTGTGTGTTTGAACATTCGGTAGATACTTGAGGCAGCGCCTCTCCTGGAATCTTTTGGAAATGCCAAAACTGTACGGAACGATAATTCCAGTCGCTTCGGGAAATACATAGAGGTCTCTCTGGAGGAGTGAGTATGAAAGAGATACACAAATGTTCCAGTCTCTGTTCCCGTCTCTTCTTTAATCACTTTTAAAAACCCACTTTACATTTTTTTTATGTTTTGATACTGTGTTATTGATAAGCACTTTGTAACTGTGTTTTTAAAAGTGCTATCTAAATAAAGGTTATTATTATTGAATTCTACTCTTGTTTTTGTGTTCTTCTCCTCTCTTATTTGCTCAATGCTGTTTCTCTCTCTGTCCAGTGGGGTGATCAGTGGTGCCATAACCTCTCAGTATCTACTGGAAAAGTCCCGTATTGTCTTCCAGGTGACACGCGCAGACTCATACACAAGCGGTCATTTATATATCTTTTTACTTTTCTGTATGTGAAAGTGTTAAATCTGTGATTTCCCCTTAAGGCCAAAGATGAGAGGAACTATCACATCTTCTACGAGATGCTGGCGGGTCTTCCCTCGCAGCAGAGGCAGGCTTTCTATCTACAAGAGGCTGAGACCTACTATTACCTCAACCAGGTAGAAGACACAGTGCAGTTTCAGGACTTCTCAGGAATGTCATGTGGAGATACTCCGATCAAGAGAACTCTTCACTCCAAGCTGTTGTGCCTTTTCTCTCCATAAAGGGGGGGGATTGTGGGATAACAGGAAAGAATGACGCAGAGGACTTCCTGCGTCTGCGCGCTGCCATGGAGATCCTTCACTTCACCCCTGACGACCAGTCGGCCATCTTTAGAGTTCTTTCTTCCATACTGCACCTGGGCAACGTCTACTTTCAGAGATATGAGGTAGTGTTTCCAAAGTTATCTTTCTTCCTTTCTTTTTATTTTTGTTATTAATATTTTTTGATTGGAGAGAATTCAGGCAATCCAAATACCCATATAGTACATATACAGCATATATTTTTCATGCATTTTTTTTTTTTTTTTTTTTCAATATTAGATAATTTCAGGTAATATTCAGATAATATTCAGGGAAATATAATGAGCTAAAAATGAAAAATTAAGTAAACTTTAATATGGAAAAAAATTATGAAAATAAACAGGAAAAAAAGCTTTGGCTATATGTAACTGGAACAACAACAGATCAAGTGTTTTTTTCTGTTTCTCTTTCTGTGTTGCACGACAGACTGATGGCCAGGAGGTGGCGTCAGTGGTGAGCGCTCAGGAGATCAGAGTGGTGGCAGAGCTGCTGCAGATCTCTCCAGAGGGACTACAGAAAGCCATCACCTACAAAGTCACAGTCAGTATCAAACTGTGTTTTATGTGCATGTGTATTAAAATTTCAGTATACGGGCATCCCTGAATTGCCTGCTTGAAAACAAGATGTGTAAGAGGTTTGAACACTGATCGAAACTGATTTTTACTCGAAGGGATATTTTTAAAAGGAGCCGTTTGGTTCAAACTAATTTTCCTCCAAATTTTATAACCCCATATATCCAAAAGTTTCCTGCTTCATGGAAACACCTTTCACCAAAGTTTGCAGTAAACAAAGTCTTCTTCTTCCAGTTGTAAAAAGTGACGAGAACAATGTCAAGAAATGCTGCTGATAAGCTGCCAGTGACCCCCAAAGTACTTTAAAAAAAACATTTTGTGACACAACTTTCACCCTGATTTTTGCTGAAAATAATGAGCCTCAGCTAAAGCATCATCTGCTTTCACACCTCTGTCATTCTACCTTACATATCACTTTGTCTTGTTGGATTTTAGTTACCTGTCAAGTGTCTTTCCTCTAACATCTGACCTCCTGTGATGCCCTCATTCATTCATTCATTCAGTATGTTTTGTAAGACAAATCCCAAATCCGATCTGACCTCATGTAGAGTTTCCATGTGGTAACAGAATCACTTCATAAAACAATTCAAACAGTTTCCATTAATCACTCAGAATGTAACTACAGATGTGTCAGCGTTGATTATTTGGGCGTATCGCTTACACTCTACTCACACGTCTACAACACATGAACAAGCATATTGGCACACAGACACTCATCCTGTACACATACAGTACACCGACTATGCTATGTTATTTGGAGAGTATTGCTTCTGGTAGTGAAAGCATCTCTTGACTTCTTTTGTTTGCAGTCTGTCATATTGGATGGTATATATTTTAATAATTAGCCACACTCAGTAGTAGTGAATGCAAAATAGCTTGTGGGATGGAACCTGTCACATCATGGCCCTTTTAAATGAAAGTCCTGCTTTCTTTGTCCAAAACTGTAGCTTTTTTTTAATTTACTGGACACATCATTATGCTCATATTTCCATATGAGTATTTGTCTTGATCCTTGTAGCTACCAGGGTGTTCCCTCCATCACAAAGGCAAAACAAAGAAAGGAATGGGTTCTACTCATTGTCTTTATATTGAATATCCTGAAGTCCTTTAGCATGTTACCAGGCAGGAGCAGAAGTCCATTGAATCCACATACTCAAAAAGTGTTTTTTAGATCTCAGGAACTTTGTAGATATCTGGCTTGTGCTGGATTTTGTCTCGCTCTATTACTGTGGATCAGCAGAAGAGATGGCACTCTCACATCCAAAAATCTTTTGAGGACAAATGAAGAAAATTATTTGTTGTGTTGTACTCCTTTGCTTCTGATAGAGTTTGCTGGTGGTATCCAAAGAGCTGTCATTATTAACCGGGTGATTGTCTCCCACAGGATTTACAAAAACCCCCAAAAAAGAGCAGTTCTTGAAAGACATTAACCTGACTGCAGCCTCCCTTGCATATCTTCTTCTTCTTCAGTCATCTATATGCTTCTCAATCACCTCTGCAGTAGCTATGACGTGCTATGTCCTGATCCTTAATCGCCATAGTGTCCTTGAGCAAAAAGACACAGAATCCATGCCAGCTCCATGGGATGCAGGCTAAACAGGAATTACCCTGCTGACATAAGCGAAAAAAAACAAAAACCCAAAGAAAGAAACGGGTACAAGAAACCTATTCACAATGTTTCCAACCAAATAAATATTCTAGTTCTTCAGTGCTCCATTTACATCATATTAGCTAACAAAGAGATCCTGGAAAAAAATCCCTTTTCACCCAAATTACTTGTCCTCTTGGCAAATCTTTTTAGATCCACATTCTGTCCTATTCCAGTATCTGACTGACCGTAAAGCCTCCTGTTTAACTGTCCAGTTTAAAAGAAGGAGCAGATTCCAGTCGTCCTGATGGTCTTGTGATGCTTCTGACAGAGAAACGAGGGTGATGAGGGAGAAAAGAAGAGACAGAGGAATACATTAAACGTACATCTGATCACGGCGCACCTCATGTCATCCACACGTACATGCTCTTATGCACTACTCTAGGAGCCTTTTGTATAATTGAATTTCTAATTACAAAGGCGGTTCCTATGGTTTCTATGTAACAGGAGAGGAGTCTGACGTAGCCACTCATTTCCTTTGGCCCTGATCAGACCCCGAGTCCCAGATGCTCACGTCAATGAATAAGAGAGTAGAAGAAATACAAGTGGGAGAGTAGAAAGGAAGGATGATGGGGGAATTAGTCAAAGATAGGACAGACAAAAAGGCATTTTGCTGCATAATGTTGAGGTTTTACACTTTACGGAAATTATTGGGGTGGGGAGGAGGGGCTGAATCTTATGGTTAAATTTTCAAAAAAGCAAGGCCCTCCCCAGTGTTATTAATGTAGTGGATCCTCCCCTTGACTTAGGCTGCACTCACACCAAATCATGCGTTGCGGCGATTAGCATAGTGTTGTGTGTAGTGTGTGGGAGTGTCACTTAAGTGGCCTATTTAACGCCAAGCGACGGCACGACGATTAACGTCTTTGTAATCCCTCATGACTGGGTTCTACAGCCCTAAACGCAGGATATGTGATTGGCCACCGTAGCGTGACATTGGGTTACGTACGTGCAAAAGTTGATTCTGTTTCAAGTTTTCTGCGTTTTTTTTCCCGACATCCCCTGTGGTCACCACCATTGCAGCATAAATCCACATTCAATGAATGGGAGGACTGGTGTTTTTGCCGCAGCGCCTAATTTGGTGTGAATGAAGCCTTAGATTACCCTAATCTAATATTTTTCACACAGTCCCTTAGCACAGTGGTTATCAACCTTTTAGAGTCGCGTCCCCCCAGTTTTGTTTAGTTTGAACAGCTAGCACCTAGATGTTGTCCAATGTGCTCCAGGCACTGTACATTTTTGATGCGTTCTCTGACTTTTTCTGTTCTTCTTCTCTCCTGAAATCCCCCTTCAGAAACTCATGTGTATGCACACTTTGACTCTCACAAATACACTCAATAAAATTTATTTTGAGGCAAATTCTATCACTGGTACATAGGGGTGTAAGAAAATATCAATACACATTAGTATGTTTTGTGATACTGTATCGATTCTCCAAAACGCTGTATCGACTTTTAATTAACTTCTTAAAAATCCGATGGCCCGCTGTCGGGTCCGTCCGCTATTCAATCTTTTGGAAGTTGTAGTGGGCTCAGCTTTAAAGATAACTTAGACTCATGTCTAACCAGATCCATTGGTACCATGTCATAGATCGTCGCAAAGGAGACTAAATAACAAAGATACGCTGCCTTAGCACAGTGTTTTTATAATTAAGCCCACGTCTCTACAGTCATAGTGTCTTGCTCTTCCAGTTCAGCCACACAGGCCTACTTCAATTCATTTAAAGGCCTTTTGGACTGTAACAGAATATGTGGCAATGAGCTCTGCCTGCAGAATACAGTACACCGAACATACTGTACCTGAGCTGGGGTGTCAGTTTGCAAGGATAAGAAGAAGCTGAATGTCTCAAGGATGGACAGACATTTCTTCTTATAGGTCTTATTTATCTTTCCATAATGTGAGAATGAGAATCAGGCTGCAGAACTCTTTATATTCATTGTAGTGCTACTATAGAGCATGTAGTAATTACCTACCAACAGGAAGAGAAAGACTCACTGTCTTTGAGCTGACAATGCATGATGATGATGATGATGATGATGGTTATCATGAGGAGGTGAAGGAGGTCTCCAGGAGCAACAGTTGGAGAGAAGGCCCAGTAGTTTGTGAAAACAAACAAGCAGCTTTCAACTTTAAACCCTTCTGTCTTCTCTACAGGAGACGATGAGGGACAAGATCTACACCCCATTGACTGTGGAAAGTGCTGTTGATGCCAGGTGAGACGGCTACATACCCAACATGCCCTGCATGAAAATGTATTATTTTTTTTCCTGATGTATTTCATATGTGATACCATTCTGAAAGGGGAAATACCTCTAAATTAGCCATTTTGTGCCCATTAAAATTATTCTTTTGGAAATCAACATGAAGCTAAGTCATTTTGTGTATCTTTTTCAATAAAAAGACTTTCCTTGCTTCCTAATCTGTGAGAGGGTAATATATGTGAGACCTCCTACATGGTCCTTCATAACTTGTGATATCTCATAACTTCTATCTAATTAATTCTTTCTCACACCACCTTAAATATAATAATGATTTATACAGGGACCAGTTTTTTTGATTCATCACCTCTCTGTGTCTTTCTAATTCTCATCCAATATTCCCGTCCCGCACTCTGTCTTTCACACGCACATCTTTGTTCTCCAGAGATGCTGTTGCCAAGATCCTGTACTCGCTGCTCTTCCATTGGTTAACAGAGAGGATCAACGCTCAGGTGTACCCCCGCCAACACACCCTCTCCATCTCCATCCTGGACATTTACGGATTTGAGGTACAACACACAGACGGAGCATCTTATCACCTGTCTGTCACTTCCTTGTGTTGCACAGCAGAAAGACTCCAGTGTGTGTGTGTGTGTGTGTGTGTGTGTGTGTGTTTGTGTGTGGGAACAACAGGATCTGACCTTCAACAGCTTTGAGCAGCTTTGCATCAATTATGCAAACGAGTACCTGCAGTTCTTCTTCAACAGGATCGTATTCAGAGAAGAACAGGTGAGTCGACGTCACGCCTGCGGGGACACTCAATTACTCACACATACACACACATGCATACACAAAATACACATAAATGTTTGCATGCACATGTGCAGATGAGGATAGAAATAGATCTCTATTAGTGCTGCAAGCACTAGTAAATTAATTGATCAGTTGATTTACAGAAGCAATATTAAGACATGTGAACTCATTGTAGAGGAAATTGTATTGCATGTGATCCCCATGCAGGAGGAGTACAGCCGGGAACAAATCCCCTGGCAGGACATCCCGTTCAGTGACAACCAGCCCTGCATTGACCTCGTTGCCGCTAAGCCTCATGGGATACTGAGGATCCTGGACGACCAGTGCTGTTTCCCACAGGTGGGGCGGGAGAAACCTGAAGAGAACCTGAAGGCACTTACACATCTGTTACACCCACGGATTGAATTATCGTACACGTCACTAAGAGTCTGCTGCTTTGTTGCCAGGCGACAGACCACACGTTCCTCCAAAAGTGTCACTATCACCATGGCAACAACCCACTGTATCAGAAGCCAAAGATGCCCCTCCCAGAGTTCACCATCAAGCACTTTGCTGGCCGGGTCACCTACCAGGTACGCAGCTCCTCATTGGCTCATCTCAGGTGACAAAACCTGCCAGGCGGCAGAAATGTATTTGATTCACTGACATAAATAATGTCATTGATAACCTCTGATCTGTACCACAAGTATACTCCCGTTTTTAGGCATTGTAGCATCATCGCTCCAAGGATGGCAATGTTGGTCAGTCTGTTGGTCGGTCATCCACCTCTTTGGTCCAGATTGAAATATCTCAACAACTATTCGATGGATTGCCGTGAAATTTGGCACAGACATTCATGTTCCCCTCAGGATGAATTGTAATGAAATTGGTGATCCCTTAACTTTTCATCCAGTGCCATCGTCAGGTCAAAATTTAATTTGGTTTATGATAGGGCTGTCAAAGTTAACGCGATAATACCGTGTTGAAGCGTCAGTAGGCAACAAGTTTTTGGCATCATTGGGCAAAAATCTTCCAATAATTTGTGATATCAATGACGCAGGTTTACAAGTTCCTCGATAAGAACTACGACCAGGTCCGTCAGGATGTCCTGGACCTGTTCATTCAGAGCAAGAACAAGGTGAGAGGAGAGCAGCATCTTCACATCAATATGTATGGTCACATTACTCTTACTGTATATTAGAGACCTAATCTAATTCATGTGAACATTAACAATTGCAGTGTGAATGTATTTGTGTGTGTCCAGATGGTGTCAAACCTCTTCCTGGTTCACGCAGAGGTCACGGGTCAGCAGAGAGGAGGTCACATGAGGAAGAGCAGCACAGTCACCAGAAAATACCAAGCACCCACCGTCAGCAACAAGTTCCAACAGTCCCTGCTGGAGCTGGTGGAGAAGATGGAGAGGTGAACCCGAGAGAAGTGGACACATTTACTCTGCTGTCCACAGTTTTCATTAAAACATCTCATAGTTTCTAAAGATTTAACATAATGATTAATAAGCAGGAAATGTGAATTACTTGTTTACTTTTATTGTTCCGTTTCAGGTGCAACCCTTTTTTTGTTCGCTGCATTAAGCCAAATAATATGAAGGTAGATATTCAGACTGATGACACTGATCATTTACATGCATGAGTTCAGTCTCACTGTATCCTGACACTCATTGTTTTTCAAATGTGCTCGCATCTGTGTTTAGCAACCAGGTGTATTTGAGGACGACCTGGTCAGCAACCAGCTGAGACACTCAGGTGCCCTGGAGACCATTAGGATCCGTAGAGAGGGGTATCCTGTCAGAATGCCATTCTACATCTTCCTGTTCAGGTAACATACACACAGTGTTAATCACTGGCTGGAGGGAGCCACAGGGTAGTTAGCATGGAAGTGATAGCTAACATGTCTAAAATATAAATATAATAATTACTATTATTTTTAAAGACAATGCATATGAATGTGTATGTGTGTCATCCCCAGGTATAAGTCCCTGGTGGGGTTACAAGAGCATCAAGCAGCAAATGGAGAGAACTGTGTGATAATGCTCAGTAAGCTGTGTCTTCTCAGACCAGGAGCCTACCACATTGGAGTCACAAAGGTGAGTTTGTGCTCTCATTTGTTCATGTAACCCTTTCAGAAAGGAACCCTTAGAGACCCACATACTGTAGACCCGTTTTTGTCTTTTTTAGGGGGCTCCAGGGGGTCTTTAGGGGGAGATAGCAGGTCAGCAGTAGATGTCACATAGAAGTGAAGATTAATTTGAGATGCAGCTCAGCACTGTGTGTCAAGTTGTTCTAGTCATAAATCAGAAAAAAAACATTAATTGATTCATTAATTAAAACTAATTGTAAACGTGTATAAGGGCTAAGAGCATTATGAAGGAAGTGTATGATGGTCATCTCCATGCTCTATTATGTCTCATAAGTTGTTGCAGCAATTTTTGGGTTGATTCCATTTGTTACACAGATTTGGTGCTAAATTTAACCATTTTTTACCACTCAAGAATTAATAAAAAACTCAAATCAAAAAATCCTCCACAATACAACATTAAGACACCAAGACCTTGAGGAACATCATAGGAAAAGCCATGCTGTAATTTGTTATCAAAAACTTTTGACATTTGGAAATTTCTGCAAGAACTGCATTTTTCGGCGATTGGATGGCGAGCACTTCTGTTCTGGAAACTGCTCACTTTGGAGTCTTATTTAACCTCCTTCCCGACAAGTACCAATGGATTCCTTCGGTTTTCTAGTTTCATATGAAACCAGGATCTTCAGCTCTAAAACTGAGTCTGCTACAGCCCCTGAAAGACAGTAAAGCAAACCAGCAATACAAGCTACAGTAATGACATGTACGTTTGTGTGTGTGCGTGAACGGCAGTTGTTTCTGAAGGAGGACATCTACCAGTTGTTGGAGTGTAAACGGGAGCGCTCCCGTCACCTTGCCGCCCTCACCTTGCAGCGCTACACCCGCATGTTCTTCGTCAGGACACGCTTCGTGGCCTTCCGCAAAAAGATCATCGGGCTGCAGGCCCAGTGCCGAGGCTTCCTCACAAGGTTGGCTTCTCTGCTACTGCTGGTTTCATAACCTATCAAATCAACTGATTTCCGCATTTATTTCAAGCATTTATGTAAACAAATTGTGTTGCTAATAATTAAAAAGATGGTATGTCAGTCCACTCACTTTTACCATCTACATATACTGTAGTAGTGAGGAAGTCAAATTACACACTAAAGGAAAGAGAAAAAGCACAACATTATAATAGATCCTCTTTAACACTGCCTTACATCCAAAATAGAAATTATTTAGAAAACTACTGAACCAAATCCTGACCATAAAAACACATTGTAACGGTGACTTCTGTAACAAAGTACTTGTAGCATACCTACAACGTTTGTCTCTTTGTATATGTAACAAAAGTTTCTTAGGAAATGGGATTAAAACATGACATTAGGTATGAGACATGTGCTAATGGTGGTACTCCAATTCTTAATTCTGCCCTACAGGAAGCGCTATGTGAAAATGAGGGAGAGTCTAGTTCGGTTCCGCTCTCTTATCCACATGTACGTCAACCGCAAGCAATACATCAAGGTACATGGAGTCTGCTTTCAAATGACCATATATCTCATTTCATATCTTGGGGATACAACCTTTCATAAATCACTCAGACATATACTGTTGAAAATATCGCCCACTTTTGATCTGATTTTTTTCTTTAGCATCCTCTTGCTCTATGTGTGATTTCTGTGGTCTGTTTGCAGATGAAGTTTGAAGCCCAGAGGAAAGTTGAAGAGGAGAGGAGGGTGAGAGAGATGGTAAGATGGAAGTTTGGGCACTATATAACACTGGCTCTAGAGTGCTCTAACACTGGCCATTTGCATTTTCGCATTTTTGCATTGGCCAGAGTTGTTCTCCTACACGCTTGGCACACAGGAGAAGTTTTAGTTGGTTGCAATCTGCAACCTCACCGCTAGATATCGCCAAATCCTATACACTGCACCTTTAAATAAGAAACATATCTGTAAAAGTAGCTTGTTTTTCTCCCACAAGACAGGAAGATTTTAGAAATCGGTCATTAAACAATAAAAACATTGTTTCTTTCAGGAGCTGACCAAGAGGGAGGTGGTTAACGTAACACACTTGGTGATCCCTGCAGAGCTGGGCGCGTTGCTGCAGGCAGCAGGAGGTCTGTTAATGTCCGTCTTCCTTTTTGTGAAGTTCACATAAATGTGCACACACATATTATTCATGAACCAAATAGCTGCGTTCAGCTGTCTGGATGTGTCTCATCTCATCAGCACTGACAGTGTCAGCTCCAGGATTGACTTGAATAGTCCTGACAGAGAGGGACAAAAAACAAGGGAAAAATTACTTGGCAAACATACTTTGAAGGACTCCATGCCACCACTGTATATGTATGCTGGTTGACTTGTCGTTTGCCCTTGTCTCTCTCTTTCTAGTCAGGAGGGAGTTACACTCAGACTGTCTGGCTCTGCTTCAAGCTCCTCATATCCAGGAAGAGGCTCAACTCACTCTGCCTCTGGACATCAACAATTACCCGTTCTACCGCTATGTGCAGATCTACTTTAGGGTGAGAAGTATAACAGTATACTTACAGTATTACAGTCAGCTTCGGTCCTACGGATCGACTGCCCTCTTAACTGTATGTGGTTATTCCTCAGCTCTGTCCTCATCATCATCATTGTTTTGAAAATGTGAAGTTATTGTGCTTCCTAAAAACATTGTGAATCTTTTGTTGCTGTAGGAACCAAAGTTTGGGATGTTGATGGCACCTCTGGAGTCACCTCTGACCCGTGTAGAGGAGGACCTGAGAGGAGAAGCTCTGGAGCTCTTCATCATGGTAGGCTGACTTCTGAAAAAAAAAAAAAGAAGCAATGGATCTGGATTTCTTTCAGCACTGCGCTACTGTCCTTTACAATGATCCAGTCACACACTGCCACTGCTATTACCCCTGTTACACACCAGTCAGACAGTCTCTAGTGGCTTGCTACCCAGATTCGTCATCTAGTCCCTGCTTCTGTGTCAGTGACTACGTTTACATGCTCACTAATATTCTGCTATTATTCCGAATATGACAATGTTCTAAATTTGATACAGGTCATGTGTGGTCTGTTTGGATATTCTGAATTAGGCCTTATTTCGAATGGAGCATTTTCCGAATAAGACATGTGGGATATGTTGATATTATTCAGGTTTTAGGAGTATTCTTTGGACATGTATACAGCGCATTCAGAATATGCGTCTCAATTAGGGTTTTTTATGACAGTTTGCGACACACAACCTCTTGTCTGTTTGCAGCCAGTTTGCAGAGATGCAGGCCCAAAAGAAAAGCCCATATTTCTGGTCGGAAGGAGAAGCACACCTACTTTTAAACATTATGAAAGACTTGGATATCAACAGGTTTTTGTCTTTGTGCAAATATTGCAATGCCAACCTTTTCAAGAAGGTGGTTGAAGGAATGAAAAAGGGAGGCTGTGTTTGCACAGGCGAAACATTTTTCCACCGGTTACATTAACCGGAGTATGCACGGCTGCATGTAAACAGGAATATTAGTGGAATAATAATTTTCATTAGCCATGTAAACAGTAAAAAGTCACTGTTGTTTTATGAAATAACTTTTTAAACATAACAAAAGAGTTAGTTCAGCTATACACTGTCAAATGATACTGTAAATCAATAAAATACAGCTCTTTGTGGCCAGAACATAGGAAATGTATTTACAAAGCATTTCTCTCTTGTCTTGCTTATCCCAAACTGACAGCAAGGCAGAAATCCAGACAAAGTTTTGTTATGGTACCACAATACACAACATGCTACAAGCCAGTAATATATCCAGTTATAATGGCCTTTATTCTGCTTTCAGGTATTACGATTCATGGGGGACCCTCACCTGAACGGGGCGCAGGAAAACATGTTTGGGAATTACATCATCCAAAGGGGCCTGTCATCTCCAGGGTTACAGGACGAGATCCTGGCTCAGGTCGTCAACCAGGTGTGGAGGAACGTAAACTCTGACAACGCTGAGAGAGGCTGGTTGCTGCTTCTGGCGTGTGTCTGCAGCTTCGCCCCATCAACCAAGATGGACAAATATCTACTGAAGTAAGACATCATTTCTCACACGTATACAGAAATCATATTGATGAAAATATACCTTCATATGCATTCACATGAAAATGAGGGTTTGGTAGTAATTAGGGCTGTCAAAGTTAACGTGATAACAACGCATTAACGCAATCGATCTTTATTAGTTTGTAGCAGGTGCAGTTTTAAAGCTAGAGTGAAGATACTGGCAGCATATGAAATTAGAAAATTGGAAAATGCTGAGGAGTCCAGTAATATGTGAGATTATCCGTGGACAGACAGACAGATACACACACGACGAAACGCATGATCTCCCCAGATGGACACCTGGCAGAGATAATAACTATATTATTTTCTGAAATAATTTTAATGTGAGAGTGAAAATCCAGATGCCATATAAGTGGCAGGTAGCACAAAATTAAACTTAAGGAATCCTCCTCAACTTTGTCATTTTTAACTTTTTTATCTTTACCTTTATGCCTACACTACGGGAAAAAAATCTGAAAATGAATAAAATTGATCAAAATACATTACAGTCTTTGTCTTACAGTAATTTAAGTGTAACATAAAAAAATTAACTAACTGTGGTTTCAGGGGCAGTTTTTCTTTCAATAAAAAGCATAACCTCAGGTGTCCTTTCCTCTCCAGGTTTGTATCTGACCATGCTCCTGCTGGTTGCCAGGCGTTGCTTCAACACAGACTCATCCAAACCAATCAGAAGACACAGCTAACCCCAGGTTCCACCCCTGAGACTGCACGGACCTATCCGCTGTCCCTGCTGGAGTGGACGGCCAATAGGAAGAAGGCCAACATGGTGTTGCACCTGCACTGTTTTGATGGTGAGATGCATCTTGCCTTTTTTGACATTACATCATGCAGTTTTAACTTCCTGGCGTCTAATGCCAGACCACTGCAAACAGATCAAAGGCAGCAAAATATTCACAAAAAATCTACCACTTTTAATTTTTCCCTCAGTTGTACAACAAATCTCTCAATTTATTTTCAAATGAGCACAGTAGAACAAAGACTTATTAAATATCATGTAAGTAGTCTTTCTCACTTACAGTGCAGAGGGCGCTGGCATAATTTTTATTGAGTGGGATCAGTAACAGCCCTTGATCATTGATTATTCATTGGCAGTCAGGATCAGGTGATGGAACTACAGGGCTCTCGGGTCTTTGAATTGCGCAATTTATTGCATTTTGCTTTGGTGTGATTTCAATTGGTGTGATTTGAAAGTGGAAAGAAACCGTTGTTAATACAGTATCCTGGGGCAGCTGTGGCCCAGGGGATTGTTTTTAATCACAGTGTTGGTGGCTCGATCCCCGGCTCCTCTTGTCTGCACGTCGAAGTGTCCTTGAGCGAGACACTGAAACTCAAGTTGCTTCCCAGGCGCTTTACAGCAGCCCACTGCTCCAAATGCTTAGGATGGGTTAAATGCAGATATCAGATTTCATGTACAGTATGTACCTGTATGTATGTGACTATGAAAATCAAGTTGATGTATTCTTTTTTATTTTCTTCGTAGGAGGATCATTCCTGTGTCCGGTCCATTCCTGGACCAGTGGAGAGGATTTAGCAGGGGACATACTGCGCCACAGGTGCTGATATCTCATATTTAAGTATAAGTCACAACACTGATTTATTTTTTGTCAGCTCATGGTTCAGCTCCGATACTTGTGTGTAGTGCAACGCCCTATTTTTGCATTCAATATGAATTACTTCTTGAGCCATTCTGTATTTCTTTAGTTTTCCTACTCAAACTTATATGTCTTATTTGTATTTGTAACTCACATTTTAATGAAACTCCCAGCTTCATTATATTATTTTTTACTGCAAATATAGTTATATTGTACAGTACATACACAATGCTTTGAGTGCAAAGTATTTGAAGGGTATGATGATCTTGCAGGGGAGTGTCCGACTGGTGGAAGGGGAGTTCGGTTCTGATGAAGGAGCACGGCCAGTGGGTGGAGTTAGCGGGTCACGACTATGTGATGGACCTGATTGCAGACCTGGAGCTTCCGACTGACTTC
The DNA here is from genome assembly GCA_916700685.1 of Adelosebastes latens. Taxonomy (NCBI): domain Eukaryota; kingdom Metazoa; phylum Chordata; class Actinopteri; order Perciformes; family Sebastidae; genus Adelosebastes; species Adelosebastes latens. The sequence goes on from CAKAKR010066165.1 coordinate 39,271, forward strand.
CCAAAGCAGAAGAGCTACTTCATCATCAGCACTGACGACCCGGCCAGAGTCAGAGCAAACGCCAGCCTGTCAGTACACAAAACACACACAAATACATGCGTGTACAAATATTTGAAATGTACATACTGTATTTACAACAACAACAACTCTCCTCTCCTCTCCTCTCCTCTCCTCTCCTCTCTTCTCCTTTCCTCTCCTCTCCTCTCCTCTCCTCTCCTCTCCTCTCCTCTCCTCTCCTCTCAGTGCTTTGTTTGGCAGTGGCTTTGAGTCAGATGAGGAGCTTCCTCCTGCCTTTCCTCTCCGTAACAGCAGACCAGCCTACAGCCTGCCTGACTCTGACGGTTACTACAGCCATGGTACACACACACGAACTTTACTACATGCATATATTAATAAGGATATATACAGCAGTAGCAAGTGTATACATCTAATATATCTGTGGACAAGGTCAGATGTGAGTCCTGTTGTAAAACCGGTAATACAATGGCAGCTTATTTCAGTTAGATAGTTATGGTTTCTAGTTATTTAAAGCACTGAACATAAAGTGTGGCAGACATTTTTAAAGCTGCTCTGCTGTCTGTCTGTGTCCAGTAGAGTCCGATGCGTTCAGTGAAGGTCAGACTCAGAGAGGAATGGACCGCTACCTGGACAGTCTGTTTGACCCTGTGCTGTCAGACAGCAGCATCGTGAGTACTGACAAAAAACATCACATCCTAACCATACTTTCCCTCCTGCTTTGGAAATACATTAGCGTGGAACTGATTACTACCACTGTCAAATTAGTCTCTAATCGTCAAATGCACTGTAAAACATTGCTGGTGTAGGGACTGAATTGACTCATCTTTGTTGTGGTTTACATTGTTTTCATTATTATCAGAAGAAACAACCAGAGCAGCTTTTAGCAAATGTTAAAGACACACAGGAAGTTTCCATTATGTGTTGGTCAGACAAAGCAATTTGAAGACATCACTCTGGCAACATTTCATGTATCTTTTTCACACTTTCTGACATGTTATAGGCTAATCAATCAATTCATAAATTGGGAGAAAAAAACAAACAGATTACTACATGAAGGAAACTCTCGTTAGCTGCAGCTCTGAAATGCGTAAAACTGTCACGTCATGCTCCCTCCACCTGATCTGGCATCTGAGTGTGAATGGAGGGGAGTGTTGATGGATGGATGGAACATGTGATCCACTGCTTCTGTTTGTGTATGAATGGAGCAGACAGGAGGGGCGATTAGGTTACTGAGTGACCTACCGTATTTGACCGCAACAGCCGGCAGCACTCGTACACACAGCTCTGGGAGGATTACTGTTCTGTTAACAGCTTTATGTATTCGGTAAAACAAAAAAATTGGAGGAAACAGCAAGAAAGTGCAGGTATGTTTGAGTTGTTAACCAGGGTTCTCAAAGACACTGTCAACATAATATCCATAATTTGTATTTTCGTAGTATAGGCATAAAAATAGTGTCCTTGAGACCCTTGTTGTTATGATTTTTTTTGGTTTTAATTATCAGCTGTCAATCAAACAGTGTGGGTGGTAACATTAGACCATTTTGCTTGGATTTTCTGGCGATGAAGTTTGAACCTATGAACATGAGACTTTATTCTTTGACTTGTCCCTGCTCATGCTAACTATCTGCAGATGTGAAATATAAAGCACTTCACTTTCTGAGCAGTAAAGTGTTTTTCCTGGGAAGATAGCGATTTGTTTTTGCTGTGTTGAGACAGTGAGAAACTTTTGTTGGAGACTCATACTACTTTTTCACGAGTTTCTGTCACTTAAGTGTGTGCTGGAGCTTCTCCTCCAGTGTGTACGGTACTTCCTGCAGAGTATTCAGTTCCTACAGCTCTACTGACCCTCTCACAGAATCAACCAATACAATACACTCCCTCCCTCTTGTTCCCTTAGTCTCTCCTTTTTCTAACACACACACACACATTTACTCTTACTCTTTATGTCTCTCCACTTTCTCATCATCTCCAACCGTCCTTTTCCATCTGCTGAATCTCTGTTACCTGCTTCTCTCTGGCTGCCAGGACATGGAAAAGACTGGAAGTTTATCAGCAAGGATGAAGGGAGGAGGAGGTATAGGCATCCCTGGAGGAGGAAGAGGAGAGGGTGAGAGTCAAACGCCCCCCAGCCGGCCTTATCCACCAGGAATACATCCCGGAGGTAAAACACTCAAGTTAATGTGTGTGTGTGTTTCCTTTTAGTTACGTCTCTTAGTGCAGATTGTCTATTAGTTTTTCTTTAGATTTGTTATTTTGTTCTGTGTCTTTCCTCCGTGTCCACCTGCATGTTGTTACAGACTCAACTGTGTTCTTTCTCTTCTTTTGGCTTTAATTTTTTTGGTCTTTTGTCCTCTTTTTCTCTCTGCACTGACATCAATAATTCAGCTTGTTCTAAGTTCGTTCCAAATCCTCGGCAGTAGTCTCAGGTTGATGAATAGTTAGATAGATAAATAGTCCCTTGAATGGTGGAAACACTGCCATGTTTCAAATGATTTGGGTTACTCTGTTTTCAACCTTCATTTCCTAGCCAAATTACATGAGTAAATAACCAACAGGCAGACAACATTCAAATGTTACATTTAAAAACATTATATTTATTATTGTAATTAATTCCATATTGTTTAAGGGTGAGGGCTCAGTGACACTGAACAGGACTGAGGTGTAAAGGTTCAGGTGTACAGTTCACCAACCTTAACCTGTCGCTTAGAGGCTGTAATGAGCAGTCTGACCTCATGGATAATGCAGACACAGCCATTCACTGTAACCACAGATGACTGCTTTACTCTCTATAGGCCTCTGTCACTCTCATTCTCTCTCTTCTCGCTGCACATAGTGTTCTTTATCAAACACACTCACGCTATCATTTGGTTTCTCTGTCCATTTAGTCACTGCCATTCTTGCTTTAGGCTGTTTTGTGTGAATGCTTCTCATTGTGGCTGTACAAAATGTCATACAGTAGAAAATCACTCACAAATTGTATGTAGTGAATATTTTCATGCTTCTGAATGTCCAGTTTTATGTTGCTCATCATACTGTACCACAGAGAGTATGTTGAACTGTAATTGAATATGTTGAACTAATTACTAATCTAAGGCGTCTCTCCCCGTTGGACAAGGAGAGAGCAACAGCAGTGGTGAAAGTTACAGGAAGAAAAGGAAATGAAGGAAATGACTGCCTTTTAGTTTATTTCAAACTAGCAATGCACACTATATACAGTCTGATGGATAGTTCACCAATACTTTGAACACCTACGTGAAACATGTTATATTGGATCTAAACTTTCAAATACGTAATTTAATATCATTAAAGGATCTGGCGGTATCTAGTGGTGAGGTTGCAGATTACGGGCTTGCATTTATGTATTTATTTTGTATTTTTCGCTATGCATTGTGTTTTAATTAGTCATTTATTAATCACGTAGGACATTTAAAACAACATGAGCTGACCAAAGTGCTTTACAGACATAGGCAGAATAAAAACAGGTCAACAGAGCAGACAACAAAATCACACATATCCACAGACAGAGACCAAGATAAAGTCCACGAGTAAAAGACTGTTATAAGCATTATAAAAGGCCAATTAGTATTCACAATTCAAGTACATTCAAAAGCCAAAGAAAAGAGGTGGGACTTGAGCTTTGTGGTCACTACATTTTTTTTAAATGATCTTGTAAAGCACTTTGTGGTGTTATGTCTATGAAAAGCGCTATATAAATAACTTTTACTTACTTACTTACTTACAACCAACTGAAGCTTCTCCCGTGTGCCAAGCGTGTTAGAGAGCCAGGGTGGCCGACACGAAAACGCGAATGGCCCTCTCATGAGCCCGTTGTTGGAAGAGGTCCTTTTTTTTTTTTAAACAATATATTTATTGAGTTTTTTCCCCTTTTTTCCCCCCCCACAAACGATAGAACACAATCAATACAGACAGCAATACACATTGATCCCCCCCCGGCATAAGATAATTGCATGAATAAAATTAGCATATATGATAACAAAATAACAGTAGTCACAATTGTGATAAATACAAGTGAAGAAAATTAAGAAAAAAAAAAAA
>CAKAKR010066165.1:43369-54186 GCA_916700685.1 Adelosebastes latens
AAAAAAAAAAAAAAAAAGGAGAAAGTAAGAAAATAGGTCGTAGGTCATTTTGAGAAGAGCCTGTGCTTAGATTGTGTGTGTACGAGGGAAGTGAGTGGTGAAGCGCGCGCGCGAGAGAGAGCTGCTCCCTATGTAGATATAGACAGCTCATTCTAAGCTAACAAAAACACAACAATTCTTATTTTCAGGTGATATACACTAAAGAAAACATACTTATTAATATTATATTCCATTTCTGCCAACATATCCCCCTAATTGTTACACACTGGTCCTTTAAATGTACATATTTATTTAAAATAAAAAATAGAAAACAAGACAATATGACGGCATGTCTGGCCATAAGAAGGCTGTGTAACCTGATGCATTAGTTGAATTCTATTTACAAGTACAGGTAATTGGCGTCATGCAGCAACATTCTCTTAAATTTACTCCAGATGCCCCAAATGTTCTTAACCATCCAGATCTGCTCGTACCCGGATGTGCTGAATGATGAATCCCACTTGATCATAAATTGGAGGCGTGTGGCTGATTGTTTATTATTAGCATAGGTAACGCCCCCTAAACACTATATAAGGGAAGATGTTGTTGTGCCGGGTGAAAATACTCTGGCATATTCCCAAGAATTGGAGAGATGCCACCAAAAAAGGCTGTAAGAAGAAGAAGAACTTCAGCAGTAGCTATATTGACGTACTGTTAAATAAACTTAAACAAAGCAAACATGTGATTTTCCAGAGTGTCAGTACTGGCGTTGCAGGAAAAAAGAAAAGCGTCAATGAGCAGTATGTAAGCCATTCAGAAGCTGAATGCACTCAATATCATCCAAAGGTTTTTAATAGTCTGAATTGGGATCAATGGACCAACAGTATTTCTTTAGCCCACACGTTTAATAATCTAATCATTATAATTACTCTAAATTCGATTATATGACATTCATGTGTTTTTTTATGCTCCTCAAATTTAAATGTATCCTTGTGTTGGACGATTTGTAGACTGTGAAAACAAGATGTTTTTTTCTTATCTTGGTGAGAGTGCTCTCGACCACTCATAACATTTTCTCTTACCTAAGAGGAGAAAAAAATTAGAAAACATTGGTGAATCCCAGAAATCAATGGGTACTAACAAAATGAGAGGAAATTTGTTCTCATATCGGTTCCTGCATGAGGCCATTTTGTAGAAAACACATGGAAACCATTGTTTACATCAACAAGACATGCTAACATACTGAAGTTCAGCAGCTAATATTTACCAGACAAATCAGCAGATTGATGATTAGCTTGTCCGGTCTTGTCTGCCCGGGGATGAAAGTCCATTTTAAAGTCCTGGACACAGAACTCTTCCTAACTCTTCCCCTGTTCCCTGACCTGTCGCTCCTCAAGCTGTGCCAGTGCTTCCAGTAGCAGGAGGAATGATGCCACCCATCCCTGCCATGCCAATCCCCTCCCACCACCATCACCACGAACAACACCAACAACAGCAGCAGCAGCAGCAGCAGCAGCAACCTCAACAACGGCCACAACAACAACAACAATTCCACCAATACAACCTCCCCCAACACCCCTACAACCAACAGACTTCTTCCACCATCACTCCTGCCACACGTGTAGCACCCACCCCGTCACCCACTCGTGCCCCTGCTGCTGCTGCTGATAGAGATAATACAGCATCCCATGTCAGTGGCGTCCCCGGTCTGCCGGGGGTGCCCTCGCTCCCTGCCACGCCTGTGGTTCCAGGCTCGCCTGTGATGACAGGTGTGCCAGGTACAATAACCGGGTGTGCGTTCCAGCATGTTTGGCCTGAAGCGTGTGGGCATGGTGGAGTTACAAATCAATTTGTGTTAGATAAAAGCCATAACTTTTTTATATCTTGCATTTCATTATGAGGTTGTAAAGTTCCTCTGTGTGTTTTTTTTTAAGCGGAGGGTCTTTTGCAGTGAACTGTGTGTGCTTCTACTGTTTTTCTACAACGATATCATCTTTGCTACATGGTGTCTATGTTTAATATGTTATACTTCTCTAGGATCGGAGCAGGTAGTACTGACGCAACAGCAACAGGCCATCATCAACCAGCAAGCTATCATTCTGGTTTGTCACATATGTTCTTCTGGACAACTCTGATATTACTGTTGGTGTATTTGTCTGAGTTACATGAAAATATATGGTAACACTTTATTTGCCCTGTCAAATGTTAAAACTAGGGCTGTCAAACGATTAAAATATTTCATCGTGACTAATCGCACGATTGTCCATGATTAATCGCAATTAATTGCACATTTTTTATCTGTTCAAAATGTACCTTAAAGGGAGATTTGTCAAGTATTTAATACTGTTATCAACATGGGAGTGGGCAAATATGCTTGCTTTATGCAAATGTATGTATATATTTATTATTGGAAATCAATTAACAACACAAAACAATGACAAATATTGTCCAGAAACCCTCACAGGTACTGCATTTAGCATAAGAAATATGCTCAAACCATAACATGGCAAACTGAAGCCCAACAGACAACAACAGCTGTCAGTGTGTCAGTTTGCTGACTTGACTATGACTTGCCCCAAACTGCATGTGATTATCATAAAGTGGGCATGTTTGTAAAGGGGAGACTCGTGGGTACCCATAGAACCCATTTTCATTCCATATCTTGAGGTCAGAGGTCAAGGGACCCCTTTGAAAATGGCCATGACAGCTTTCCTCGCCAAAATTTAGCACAGGTTTGGAGCCTTATTTAACCTCCTTTGCGACAAGCTAGTATGATATGGTTGATACCAATGGATTCCTTAGGTTTTCTAGTTTCATATTCAAACTAGCTTTAAAACTGAGCCCGTTACAACATCTGGAAGATCAATTGCATTATTGCGTTAAAAAATTAGTGGCATTAAAAAATGTTTACGTTAACTAGTTATTATCGCGTTAACTTTGACAGCCCAAGTTCAAACTCACTATAAGTTGGGTTTCATTCAACGTTAATACTTGCTAGTACGTTAGCTATCAACACACCACTTGGACCACCCACATAAAGTAAAACCATGTATCCATCATGTTAATGAATATTAAAAGGAAGAATATACAGTACGTTACAATAAAGGTATATTGTTGTGTGTTGTAGGCCCAGCAGATGACCATGCAGGCCATTGCGATCCAGCAGCAGATGTTGTCCTCCTTCCCCCCCGTTGCCCCGGCGCCCCAGTCACCGCCCACACAGTATGACACACACATGCCACAACGCTCTCACACAACTAGCCCTGTGAGTAAACACACACATACACTGTGCTGTGGCGATGCATGAGCACCTGTCAGCATGTATGCAAATCAGAAATATATAAATGTCTTGGAATAAAAACACACTCGGCTGTATCACTCCCTGTTTTTTTTCGCAGACCAAAGAGAGGGAAGAGTCGCCGTACAAGCCTGCTGCTGTTCAGCGAAAAATGAGTATGTTATACACTCTAAGGGTCAAATTAACGTCGGCAGATTTGCAGTGAATGCCATGATTACAGTGAAGCCTCAGGATGCCCCGTGCTTTTCTGGCTGGGTTCTCTGAATCGAAGAAAAGTTACTGAAGCACTCAAACAGGAGTGAAAAGAACAATATTGACGCATTGTGACTTTGTGATTTGAGGTTGGAAAGCCCACTGCATCAAATTGAAAATTTTAAAATTGAGTACAGAAAGTGACCCCTGTGGCTCAGGGGTTAAGACGCCAACCATGAACCACAACATTCCCAGTTTGAGTCTGAAAAATAATGTTTTTATTGAAATGCTAGTACTGATAGATGTCCACTTGCTTTGACATAGTTCTGTGTTTCAGTATGGAACCAGTTCCAAAATTGAATGCAACAGCTGTTGAATTAAATTGTTAAACATCTGCACTTGATCTAATAGACAGTGACATTCCAGGTCCAACACGTGGCCCCCCTCCTGAGGACGTGGTCCGATCCAGTGCCAGTAACACGGAGCGCATCGATCCCAGCCACGACATCAAAGACATCGTCAAACAGCACCAACCTGCTGACACAACAACTTCTACTGGACCTGCCACACAAAGGTAATACGCTCATGATTTCCTAACATAAATATTAATACTGATAATAGTGTGTTGTCTGTCTACTTATGTGTGTGTGTTTGTGTGTGTGTGTGTGTGTGTGTGTGTGTGTGTGTGTGTGTGTGTGTTTGTGTGTGTGTAGGAAAGGTGATGGAAAGATGTTTGCAAAGAAGCCAGACCCGCATGATGAAGCTATGGAGATCCTTAAAGATCAGATGGCAAACCCACCACAACCGGTACCCCAACTCCGCACCTACAGAACCACACACACACACACACACACACGCACACACACACACACATAAAATAATATCTGACCTTGTTTATGTCTCAGAGTCAAAGGAAGCCTCAATCCTCACTACGTAAAGAAGAGGGAGGACTTAAGGTTTCTAAGACGACCAAGTCTCGCCCTGCGGGGCCAACTAGCTCCACCATAAGCCCCGCCCCTCCTCCAGGTGAACTCTTCACTCACTAATGTGACATCAATCCCCAGTAATAAACAGCAGAATGACAGAAAGCTCTTCACACAATTCACACTTTTCACCCTTGTGTGTGTGTGTTTCCAGTCTCTAGAGAGTTGCCAGTGGAGGAGGAGATCATTCAGACTCAACTTCACAGCAGGACCAGTGATGAATATTACACATACTCCAACGTCCCCTGGAAGCTCTACATGAGGAAAGAGGTGTGTTTCATGAGCACACACAAACACATAAACATAAGTAGACAAAAAGAATCCATACCGCCCTGAAAATTAACATTACAACAAATAGCAGGCTGAGACACACACACTTTAAAAACATTTATACTCTCCATAGATCTGCTTGTGCTGAACATTTAACACCATTACAATGCTTTAAAGGAACAATGTGTAACATTTCGGGAGATCTATTAGCAGAAATGGAATATAATATTCATAACTATGTTTTCATTAGTGTATAATCACCTGAAAGTAAGAATCGTGTTTTCTTATGTTCGTTATTTAGATAGTTTGTCGTTTATATCTACATAGGGAGCGGGTCCTCATCACAGGGTCCAGCGTGTTGCTCTGCCATGTTTCTACAGCAGCCCAGAACGGACAAACCAAACACTGGTTCTAGAGAGAGCCTTTCTCGTTTTTACGTTACCTGAAGGCCACCGTAGTTCTCCGACACTCTTGTGAAACTGCGGTAACATGAGCTGCAGAGTGCAAAACTGTGTTCAGTAAGGCTTGCCCCTGAGCGAGGCGAACGGCGTTACCACGGTTTTGCACTCGGCGGCTCACGTTACAGCAGTCTTAGAAAGGGAGGATTGAGCGGAGGGGTACTCTGTTGGTTGAAATCTGCAACCACACCACTAGATGCTGCCAAATCCTACACACTGTACCTTTAATGTCATCACATTTATGATTTAATACCAAAGTAAATATTTCCATGTTGTTGATCTTTGTCTGTTTACAGGTTTTCTATCCTAAAGAGACGTTCAACAGTCCGCTGGTTCTGGACCTGATCTTTAGACAGGTTGATTTATGTATTCATTACTTATTTACATTGCTTTGTTTCTCCAATTATTTTGTATTAAGTTCATTCAGGTTTAGTTTTTCACTGGTAATGGTAATTATGCTAATTGTTATGATGGTAATGATTAATTGAAAATAATATGCTGAAAGTAGTGCTTTTACTATATATTCTAGCATTATCTTTGTTGTAAAAGAAAACATCAAATAACATACTTTTAGGTACTGTATAATTTTGGCTTTTTCTTTATTGCTAATACTTATTCACAGCAGGAAAAAAATGATCCCCAAACTATTTCCACATTAGGAGATTCTTATTCCTGAATGTGTCCTGCAGGTTGTACATGACACCTTCTCTGAAGCCTGCATCCGTATCACCCAGGAGGAGAGACAGAAGATGAAGGCTTTATTTGGTATGAAAAAAACCCACATATCCCTAAATCACTTTACTCTGTGGTATAATGTCTTACTGTATACTTTTCTACATTTACAGTATGTGAACACTTCACACTCTGGATTTGATAACTTAAACTCCTTCTTTGTGTCTTTGACAGCTGAGAACAAGGTGGATCAGGCGTCAGGAACACATGATGAGAACGTGAAGAAGAAAGTGGTCGCCATGGCCAGAGACTTGTGGGAGATATACTTTTCTCGTCTCTTCCCCGCCTCTGTGAGTTCTTGTCTCTTTCTTGGCATATGTTAGCTAAACTGAAAGGTGCAGCAATTCCCAGGCTGGATATGATAACTCAAAAGCAGCCCTCAACCTTCACTTGTTCTTACTTGACCATTTTTATGTATGTGTTTGTATGTGTGTGCGTGCGTGTGTGTGTGTGTATGTGTGTGTGTGTGTGTGTGTGTGTGTGTGTTCCAGGGCAGTGTGGGGACAGGAGTGCAGGTGCTGTCTGTGTCTCATAAAGGCATCAAGCTGCTGAAGATGGTGAGGAGTAGCTCTGCTGCTTCAGACTACTTCAGAGTGCTGAGGCCTTACAGGTGAGCCTCATAGACCGTACAAACCATAGACTGTATAGAAGAAGTGGACGTAGTCACCGTGATGTCACCCATTGCTTTGTGGACTGCAGTATGAAAGGCTCGAGTTCGTCATTTTGGCCGTCGCCATATTGTTTTTTGCAACCAGAAGTGACACAAGAGGGTGGAGCTAAGTACAACGAATGCTGAATAAGACATTTTTAGGCGACTAAAAAGGTTATAATTAACTTTCATGAACTGAAAACACATTGTGAAAGGGCTAAAGTTGTAAGACGAAAACACGGACAACGCCGTGGTAGCGACCTGTCAATCACAAGGTAGCCCCGCCCTAAAACATCCCCTGCTTTATGGTCTATTTGACTCTAAATGGGACCATAATTTACTAAATGAACATCATGCTGTATTGAAGAAGACTTGAAACTAGCGATTGAGATCATAAACTCATGTTTACAATGTTTACTGAGGTAATAAATCAAGTGAGAAGTAGGCTCATTTTCTCATAGACTTCTATACAATCAGACATCTTTTTGCAACAGGAGGAGTCGCCCCCTGCTGGCTGTTAGAAAGAATGCAAGTTTAAGGCACTTCAGCATTGGCTTCACTTTTCAGACCAAGGAGTAGCCCACTGGTGCAAACACATAACCACAGTGTGTATATTTCCACCTTTTCAAGCCTTCATGTCTTAGTATTGGAAAACCCACTTTCAAAAAAAGACATGAGAAGAGGTGAAACTGGCTATTGAAAGTTGTCTAAAAGTGATTGTGCTCTCCTTAATTCAAATAAAACACCAGTCAGTCAAGTGACCATTTTAAACTGTCTGTGTCAAGTGCCCCGGTGATTTGACCCGAGACCCTTCTTTCTTTCTCTGTAACTTTATGTTGACTTCCTGGTTTTTGCATATCACTTCCTGCACAGCTACTCGGACATCCTGTTCGTCTCGATTCCATCTAAGAACATGCTGGAGTTCAACCTGACCAACGAGAAGCTGATCCTGTTCTCGGCCAAGGCCCCGCAGGTCAAACACATGATCGACTACTTCCTCACAGAGCTTAAGAAGGTCAGAGGGCGTCTGCGTGTGAGTGTGTGTCTGAATATGAATTATATATCATGCAGATACAGAGGAATGTGATAATATTGCAGCATGTCTATGTCAACATTTCACGTCTCATGTCAGGACTCAGAGTACGTGGTGGCGGTGAGGAACTACATCACTGAGGACAGGACTCTGCTCAGCTTCCACAAAGGAGACATTATCAGACTGCAGCAGATGGACGGGCTGGAGGCCGGTGAGACGCAAAACACTCACGCACCGAGAACTGGCACATTGATACGTTTGTAGACCTGCTTTCTGCTTCTGTGAGCCATGTACGGTATGTCTCTGTGCTTCATGTCTGTCGCGCTATGTGTGTGTCTATGTGCACATGTATGTGTGTGTTCAGGCAAACATTACGGCTGCATAGTGAGGAAGAAGGTCATGCTTCTGGAGGAGCTAAAGAGAGACACTCCTGACTTTGGTGGGTTTGGCAGCCTGCTGGGATCTGTTGTGTTTTTGCTTTGCTGTTTTCATTTTGCTGGTTGGTTTGGGTTTGATTTTTTTTAATAGAGCCTTAATGTCCATGTTCCTCACTTTTTTTGTTTCATTGATCTAAAGGGAGACACCCCAGGCAAAGACATTGTTTTTCATGTGCTGGTCATTTTTGAGATTTTGGGCTATTTTGCTCTTTTTCAGACTAGTGGAAAGAAAACATCCAAAATACACATTTAGTTGTTTATTTTACTACTTTGTCTATTTACCTCTGTAGATTTCTCCTAAATTCACCAAAAGTTACCATTAGATAATGCCTCATTTGCATATTCAAACATAAAATATCAGAAAACTTGTAATACAAAAAATAATTGTCTTAATATAAGTAATCAACTGGGGAAGTTTCATGGTGATATCTATTAGTGAATTATTTTTTTTTATGGCTGTTGACAGTGGAGTGATACGGTGAGGTATCCAGAATCCCCTCTGTAAAAACCTTTGACCCTAATATGTCAACAAAATGAAACAATAATTTTGAACCTGGCTTTATCCAATGTTCAGATTTTTCTGTTCTGGACATTTATTCAAATTAGCACATATTTGATAAGATAATGCCTCGTTTGCATATTTAAACATTACATTTCAGAAAACTTGTAATACAAAAAATTATTGTCTTACTGTAAGTAATCGACTGGTGAAGTTTCATGGTGATATCTATCAGTTAAAATGTTTACCCTATTCACCTGAGGTGTCTTCCCTTAACTGAGGATTTGCTACCTTTCTATGCCTTAAAAGCTGAAAAACATAAAGTGAATGAGGTTTTATGCTGTTGGTTGGACATTTGAAGACACTACCTTGGGTTTTTGCATATAAACCTCTCCGTATACCTTCTGACAGACACGTGTGTGTGTGTGTGTGTACAGGCTGGCGGTTCGGGGCTGTATACGGGAAATCGGGAGTGTTTCCCAGCGAGTATGTCCGCCCCGTGGCTGCTCCGGACTTCCTAGTTCTACCCGCTGAGCGCGTGGAGCCTCGAGACAGACAGGGACGAGTTGCTGCATCTGCTGCTATCGCCGTGGCGATGGGCTCGGCAGTAGCTGCCCATGAGCTTGACCTCTCCACAGAGGTGCACACCAGGAAGTTGTTTACTCATATTACAGCTGCATCTTTCTGCACTACTGCCCATCAAAGAAGCTTATTTTCAGCTTACACATTATATCAGGAAAAAATTTAAAAGTCTGAACAGCAGGCTCACAGCCAGAATAACTTTATGATTTCAACATGAATAATACCCCTATATTATGGTACACGCTGCTGTTTATACAGTATATGTTGAAATATTTTGGTTTAGCAGACATTTAAATATTCTGTAGATAATTATATCTTTGGTGTTCCTTTAAGTGGCACTGCTGCTTAGCTTTTTATTGCTGTGTGTGTGTCTGTGTGTGTGTGTGTGTGTGTGTAACAGGTAGTAAATGAGATGTATGGGGACGCTCTGAGCGTCGAACTGGACGATCTGCCTCTGCACAGTGGCCAGTACCTCATGACCGAGTTTGCCAAGAAGTACTTCAGAGAGGCGCAGAGGAACAAAAGGTCAGACACACAACATGCTGCCAAAATAATGTGTCAAAATGTCCTCAGTTCAAAAGTCTACAGCTCAAATTGGTTCTCCCTGCGACAAATTAAATGTATAAACACACTGTTCATAACTGCTGCCTGTATTTTGCCCACAGCGATCAGAAAGTCAAAAAGGGGAAGGAGGGCAGGGACCCTGTTGACATGGTCAAATTCTCCAAGGTAAAGCAGCTGACTTTGCTTCAAAGCATAATCATTTAAATAATGTCTTTGTATTCTTGCATATGTTAGATTGTTATGTGTTTTTTCTCTCCAGTCTCCGATCCAGGAGTCTCTGATCGACTTCTCCGACAGCGGGATGAATAGAGTGGCTGCTGACATCTTCATAGGTGAGAGGAGAGTAAGGAAAGGAGGGAGGGATATACGGATATACCGTACATAGGAGGTAGAAGAGGAAGGTGGAGAATTTATAGTTTGCTGTTGTAGAGAAAAACACAGGTTTTCAGATCCGATTGGGTCTTTGAAAGAGGGAGAGATGGAGGGAAAGATAAGATAAATATATATTATTGTCCCCAAGGAGAAATTTTTCTTGGGCAATAGTGCTACACACAGTCAACTTAAAACAATACGTAGCCAAAGACACAGTAATACATTACTGTACATACAAAGAAGAAGAAAAGTAGAAAGAAAATAGAGACTTCCTCTTCTGTTTTATGAGATTATTTTTTCCATGTTGACTGATGTTTGTTTTCGTCCAGCCATAATGAAGTTCATGGGAGACTTCCCACTGAAAGGTCAGACTGAACAGGACCTGGTCACCACCATACTGAAGGTACACAGACAAACACATAAACACACTCTCTTGCATATTTGATTGGCTTATAAAATACTACGATGATAAAGAGAGAGGCTGACTTACACATGATGTATTTAGTTCAAATAGAAGGAAAACGTCAACATCCTAGACCGTTTCAACAGAATTGCATTGCTAGGCAACAGCTGGGGCCTATGTTTACTTCCTGTCATTGGCTGCGTCCGAAATCGCATACTATGCACGACGTACCCAATATGTGTACTATCGCTCAACATACTTTTGTGTGAATAAACAGTAGTATGTATCTTTTCGGACGCACTGAGCAGTAAACACTTCCTGAGAGCCTTGCCATTTGGAGACGCGTAACCATGATAACCTGTACCA